>JAKSZP010005444.1:0-150150 GCA_022478985.1 Massospora cicadina
TTGCACATCTGAGGTCATGATCATCCTAAGCAAATATCACCCAGTACTCATCAATTACATGATTAAACTTCTTGTTATAAATCAAATATTTTAACCAGTTGATTGCAATCTACCAATACATGAACCTTTCAATAGGACTTTTTGGTATTCTAGTTCAGACAATGCCTAAAAGTCATAGAATTCTTTAATTTCATTATTTTGACTAAGAGCTTTTTTTTCTTATTGCAATCACTAATTGCAACCAATTTACTTCAAGAATAGTAATTTTGATAATTCACATGTGGAAATTGAGTGTGCACTATGTCATAATTCCAATATGACTAAATGATAATCCTGGGACAGGTAGGGCATTCTGAGAAGAATCCGCTGAAATGAGATTAGTTACAATTATTTGAGTGCCTCAAGATGAGCAATATTGGAATATAACAGGTTAATTATTGGATTGCCTCAAAATAAGGCGATTGGACAATGTTGACATTTGATGAATACAAATTAAATCGCCTACAATTTAGGCGATGGGGAATTAAAGAATAACTAGCCAAAATGAGGAGAATCGGTGGAACCAAATAGTCCAAGCAATGAGTGTGGTATCATCCAAAGCTGCTGTATATGAGCGGGATGGGCGATTAAGAGGGGTTGTTGGTTAATAGGATAAAGTGAGCAAGACAGAGAGGATCCGCGGAGTTTATTATATTAAAATAAAGTATTGTAGTGGGAGCAAGTGCCCCATAGTTATTATATTAACGTTTATTCTGTTGTTAACAAGGGCCACGATCATCATATTATTGGTCCTATTGCTCAGTGGTCTAAACCCTGTGCAAACCCCTTATGGCATATCTCCAGAATTCCGCTGAATTACAACAGTGGTGCTCACTATAGGGGGCCCATTGATCAGCAATAAAATAATAAAACCTCAGTTGCCTGCTATGTCTCACCTAGGAGGCTGTGATAAGAAATCTGCACAACACAATAGGACCATTGCATATGAGGAGTTGAACCTTGCATTGGATACTGTGCTCAAAAGACAAGATGAGCTGCTCCAGGAAGTCTGCCATGATAAGATTCCACCATTTGATTGTGAAGGAAATATTCATGGGTTCTTTTGATGATTTGAGTTTGCAACTGAAGGTGCCTCAGACCAGCACAGGGCAAAACTATTGATCTCCACCTTGGATGTCAGAAGTGCTGATCAAGTTGTTTGTTACCTTTCAGACAGTTCCGTTACATACCAAGAAGTCAAGAAGATGGTGATACAGTTGTTTGGTGGAAGAGCAAGGATGTCGCAGCAGAAAGCCAAGTTCCTGACCATCAGGTTTTAACAAAATGAGACTCTCACTGCATTCACTGAGCAGTTTATGGCGGAAGCACATGTGTTGATTGGGGATGGGATTCTAGCTGAAGCTGATGTATGCATTGCAATGGCCTCTGCGGTGAAGCCATATCCCAGGCTTTACAATGTTATGGCCTTGTTGTTAGAGGATGATGTACTTCTTAAACTTGTTCAGTTTGTATGACAGTTAGCTGTAACTTTCCCTCCACCCAATATCAAGCAGATTCACACTGTCACCGGGGCCACCCTAACCATGGGGAGGGAAGCAACCAGTCAATGCAGATCATGCCAAGCTACTCCTCGCAGCCCAACATCTGTCCCATAACTTCTGAGTGACAACTGCCCAACTACCGCTTCATCCCTAACTATGCTGATCAACAGCAGGCAGTCTACCAATGTGGGTCTTGTTATGCCGATCATCTTCAGAATAACTTTCCAAGTGGACCAAATTATATTAAGCACAGACGTAGGCCCTATAGAGTAAGTTGCTTTAATTGTGGTCGCAATGGGCACATGGGATGATGGTGCACCTATTGACAGATCCCTCACATATAACAGGATCAAGGTTATCAGGGAAAAATTAGAGCGGAGTAGAGATGGGACTCTCTACTTCCACTATCTTGAAGTCATACGTCCCCCCTGAATCTATTGTATTGAAGATAGTAGAGGCCTCCCAGTATGATGATACATTCCTCTACCAATAGCCAGTTGGGGTAATAAATGTGCTGACCCAAGCACAATTCAAGAATATGGCCAACACAAGGTTTTCAGAGCAACCAAAGCCTTATGCTTGCCAAATGTTTGACCAAAATCTGTCAGACCAGCTAGAACCATTTGCAGATGTGTTGTCTCTAAGAGAAGTTGAGGTCTCCTTTCCAGTAGATGCTATTATAACAGGGTACCCTAAAGATGGTGCGGATATTATAGGTCTCCTGGGAAAGCATGAACCGCTGAATGTACATGTAGTAAATAACCAGCATTCATCTTACTCGGAGTGCACTTACAGTGATGTGGTGGTAGCTAAAACCTGAGTATGAGCTATAATTGATATGGGCGCTTCTGTTAACATTGTCTCCACTAAGTTGGTGGCAAAGATGGCTTTAAAACCCAACATAGAACACTGGATGGTGTATGAGACTGCAGTAACGGAATCCATGGTCTCTGAGGGAGCGTATAGCATGCTTCCTTTGCAGTTTAGATCTATTGTTATTATGGCACCGGTGTTAGTATTACCAAATAGCAACTATGTTCTGCTGATTGGTACTGCTTTTATGCGACACTATGGGGCTGTTGTTGACATGATGGAAGAGACCCTAGCCATCATGGGACAACGGATACCCATCTATCTTACTTTCAGGGGAGTGCCAGATGACTAATCCGCTTTAGTCAAATTAATCTCACCTATAGCAATGGTGTGATACCTGTAAAATATTGGTAGATGAAGCAGAAGACCTGAATGCTCCCAAACCAGATTTATGAGTGCAAAGCAATTCTGCTACGAGCTGCAAACGCTTTTAATATCCCTTCTGGACATCAGGTCATAATTGGGACAGAGCTTGAAATTGATATACTGGGCAGTCTGTACGGAGAAATTTGGGGTCCTATCAACAATCACGACTCAAACCTCATGTGGCTCCTAGGTTACTGTTACCTGGGCAGGGGGAAATAAAAGTGTTGGTAGCAAATCTGCAGAAGGAGGTGATGAAGGTTCAGTGGCACCAATTAGTAGCTTACCTGCATTTGATCCCTATCAATGAGGTCCACCAGATACACAACTTTGGTTCCTGGGAAGATCTTGTCTTGCCTTTAAAAACCACCTTTGGCATAATGACTGTGGTTTCTTGGGAGGCGCTCACTGGTCTATTGGAGGATCAGAAGAACAGGGTAGTGGATCTGTTTGAAAAGTATCACAGCCTTTTGCAACTGATGATCATGACTTGGGTTGCACTTGCAGGTTTGTGCGTTAGGTGGACATGGGAGACCACCCCCTATCAGGTCATGGCCTATCCATTGCTCAAAGGCAGCGGGAGAAGTTGTGTCTGCAGAAAAAGATACATTGGTGGAACAAGGAATGTTGGAGTCATCCAGAAGTCCTTGGGCATCTCCAGTACTAATTGTCAAAAAAAGATGGCTCCAATAAAGTAGTAATCAATTATCGGAAGCTTAATAGAATTAAAAAAAATTTGTACCCACTTCTGTGAATTGAAGATGCATTAGGTCGTTTAAGTGGGGCTAAGTATCTCTCTGCTATGGATTTGATATCAGGGTACTGGCAGATTGAGTTTCCAGCGGCAGAGATAGAAAAGTTTACTATAATCACCTCAAAAGGATTGTTCCAGCCTACATGTATGCCACAGGGTTTGTGCAATGCTCCCACTACATTCCAGCGGGCTATGAATACTATTTTGGGTGACCTAAAGCTGTCTTGCTTTCTTGTCTACCTTGACAATATCAACATGTTTTCGCGAACATTCATGGAGCATATTGGACACCTAGAGCAAGTGTTCCGCCGCCTGGCTGATGTTAATATCAAGATTAAGCCCCAAAAGTGCTACTTTTTTAAGGAACAATTGGAATATCTCAGCTTTGTGGTAGACTCCAAAGGGCTTAGCCATCAGCCAGCCAAGGTGGAAGCCATCTGCAAGATGACTCAGCCAAGCAACAAGCGGGATATCCAGGTGTTCTTGGGGATGATTGGTTACTACCAGAGGTTCATTCCCAACTTTAGCTGTATTGGGGCTCCACTTTTTGAGCTACTTAAGAAAAACGCTGTCTTCAACTGGACGGATCAATGTCAAACCGCTTTTGATGTATTATAAACCACGTTGGCAAGCGCACCTGTTTTGCAATACCCCAATTTTGAAAAAGAGTTTATTAAGCAAATGGACGCTTTGCTTTCTGCTGTAGGGGCTGTGTTATCCCAAAAGGACGATAACGATGTGGAGCACCCCATTGCATATTGTAGCCACAGTTTAACCAAACCTGAATGGAATTACACCATGACTGAGCGGGAGTGTTTATCAGTAATCTATGCATATAAGCAATTCTAGGTCTACCTTCATGGGGTGAAATTCAAAGTGGTAACGGATCATGCCTCCTTGCGCTGGCTACAGAATCTGCGGGAACCTGAAGGGCAGCTTGTGCGATGGGCTTTGAAGCTCCAAGCATATAATTTTGAGATCATGCATCGACCCAGGGGAGAAGCATCAGAATGCGGACTGTCTTTCCCAATTACCCACTGTCACCATTACAATGTATGTGGCCAACATAATGTATATAAAGATGATTGTGGGAAAATTTCAAGATGATTCGCTGCCCTTGATTAAAGTGTTAGATGGGCTTAGGCAGGATACCTTCTTGTGCAATGGGGAATTATATAAGCAGATTAGGGATCAACGCTGAGTTTCCCAAAACCCTCTGCCCAGCCTGCGATAATTATGGATGCTTATAAAGTGGTAGGTCATGGAGGGTTGAAAAAAATGCTGGAGTTCTTGCACCCTGCTACTATTGGGAGAGTATGCACTACGATGTGCTTGAGATAGTTGGTTTGTTGCCATCAGTGCCAAGTGGAGAAACCATACCACCAGAAGACTGCCTACCAGCTAGTTAAGCCTTGGTTTGCATGCCATACAGTTTTGTTAAGCATGGTAGGGCCGCTGCTGACTGGCGCAAACTGCTCCAAATATATAATAGTAGCCATTGACCATTTGACAAGATGGGTGGAAGCGAGGGCTATCAAGGATTTGGGGGCTGTCACTACCACCAAGTTCATCCTGGAGTGCGTCATACAGCGCCATAGTTATTCACAATTTAATCTAACAGACAACGGAACCAATTTCACATTACATATATTGGCCAAGTTGAACGAGCTTATGGCAATCCGCGGGGTCTTAACTACCCCCTAACACCCTGAATCTAACGGTATGGTGGAACAGGTCAATGTGACTCTAGTAAATATTCTATGTAAGCTTGTAAATGAGCGACCATCAGACTGGAGCACCCTTTTATCCACCGCTGTCTTTGCGTACAATATCAGCTACCACTCAGCAACTGGTAAGAGCCCATTCCAATTACTTTATGAACGACATCCAGCACTACCTGCATTGCTTTACTCCTGTGTAGAGTATACCAGCGGAGTCAAGCCCCACCGCTATTTTTCTACCTTAAAAAACATGCTGATTAAGATACAAACCAAGGCATATTCTACTAGTATTGCCAAGAAAATTTGGGATCATGCGGCTGACCAATGTAGACGCAGCAGTATTCCACAATTCAGGGTAAGGTAATTGGTCCTGTTTTATGACTAACATGGGTTTGGAAGAAGGAACAAGCTCGCCAGCATATGGAGTGGACCATTTGAGATCATTGAGAAAACTGGGGCCAACGCCTACACCATTAAGGAACCTGCGGGGGGTCAAATTATTAACTGGGTACATGGGAAGTTCCTTTGACCATACAAACAATAAGAGCCTTATTGTCCAGTCAAGGAGGGGGTAATGTCGCAATTCCAATATGACTGGATGATAATCCTGGGACAGTTAGGGCGGTTTGAGAAGAATCCGCCGAAATGAGATTAGTTACAATTGTTTGAGTGCCTCAAGATGAGCAATATTGGAATATAACAGGTTAATTATTGGATTGCCTCAAAATAAGGCGATTGGACAATGTTGACAATTGATGAATACAAATTAAATCGCCTACAATTTAGGCGATGGGAAACTAAAGAAAAACTAGACAAAATGAGGAAAATTAGTGGAACCAAATAGTCCAAGCAACGAGTGTGGTATTATCCAGAGCTGCTGTATATGAGCGGGATGGGCGATTAAGAGGGGTTGTTGGTTAATAGGATAAAGTGAGCAAGACAGAGAGGATCCGCGGAATTTATTATATTAAAAATAAAGTATTATAGTGGGAGCAAGTTCCCATAGTTATTATATTAACGTTATTTCTGTTGTTAACAAGGGCCACAATCGTCATATCATTGGTACTATTGCTCAGTGGTCTAAACCCTGTGCAAACCCCTTATGGCGTATCTCCAGGATTCTGCAAAATTACAACACACTCATTGCCTGGTTTAGGTTGGGCAAGCGTGTTGAGAGGCACAGGGTCAGTTTTTCACCATCCAAGGTTAGAAAATGCCCTGGCGACACCAGTGGCCAAGACAAAAATAAAAAACTTTGGTGAGTATCTTGCCAGAAATTTTAGCATGAAAAGTCAAGTGCAACCTGTACATCAAAACTCCGCACTCTCAGCTCCTGTTGTCAGTGGAACATGAGCATTGAGTTTATTTGGATACAAATTTAATGGCACTACAGGAAAGTTTTATGGTGATGTGCACATACATTTCCCAGCCATTGTGTACGTTTAACTGCATTAAATGACCCAGGGTTGGTTGGACCTAGGGTTTGATACCGCACAAGCAGAAGACACGATGCCCAGGTGTGCGTGGTTATGATCTCCTGGATGTTCAATGGGTGGTCAAAATGAAGCTCACACATCAGACCAAATCAAAACAGATTTTTTAACTTTTGATTTATTGTCCATTGTGGTGAAACGTACAATTATTGAGTGCCATCTCTCAGAGGGTTTAAGTTATGGGGAACTGCACTCTTTTGAAATGCAGAGAATTTAAGCTTATGCTGGAGCTTATCATTGAAAAACCAATTGCAGTGATCGCCCCATCCGTGGTGGTTGTGGAAGACTTAACCCAGATTCTCCAAACCGCTGTTGTTTACTGTTGACAAGTAGGACACCCGCCCATTATACGTTACATTGGATAACGTGCCCCCTATTTGCACCTATTGTCATGCTTTTGGCCATAAAACACACACCTGCCCTTCCAGAGAAGGCACTAAATAGCATGAAGTTCTCCCATAGGCAATGGAAAGCGCTAGATCCCATTATGATCCCACCATTGACACCAATGCCGCCTTTCCATGGGGTGCACAGGGGTGCTATATTCAGGGTAAACCTGTGTCCCCACAGGAGCGCAAGAAGGCCAAATAGACCCATAAGACAGCGGCCAAGGCAGCGTTTGTAATCCCGCCTGCTCAGATCCGGGCTGACATTGCAGCATTCTCAGCTGAAGCGCCACAAGATTTCATTCACCAATTAAATTGGGCCCATCAACCTGCAGACCAGCTGTTTGAGTCAGTTTTACCTGTGCAAGTTTACTGCACACTGATTAAAACCGATTCTCCAGCCCAACCTTACCCAAGTTTTTGTCAACCACCAATGGTGCACCTTAGGAGCACCTCAATGCAGAAAGTTGTTCAAAGAAAACCTCCAAATCCAATAAACATACCAAAAAACAGACATTACACATAAAGATGACTATGGCTGTTGCTTGATTGCTGCTGCCACTTGTGGTGCCAAGATGTGTGCTGCAAAAGCTTTGCAGAAGTGCAAGAGGGCCCTTCCCATTGCACCTAAAGTGTGATGGGGTTTTCCATCACTATAGGGACTTTGAGTATCGCTGGACTCAAGGCTTCTCAGTCCTGGGCTAAAAAATGAGACTTATAAAAACAATTTACCTGTGGACATCCTGGAAATTCAAGAAAACCACTGTTTTCAAGGTGCCAAGGACACATGCGCAACCATGATCCACCTTTTCCATTCCTTTTGGTCGCTGCATTGTGAGGTGCTTGTATGGGAAAACTGTAACTTTAAATTTTTATTTCAAACAACCTGTATGGATGGTCATGTGCTAGTAATGACATTTCATGGTGCAAAAAGTGCATACATTAGCTGATGTGTATGCCCCAACCTGTGCACAGATTTGTCAGGGCTTTTTTCAGCTGTAACTCTACTTCTCCTTCCCAAAATACCTTCATGGTTGAGGACCTGTGCTTCTGGGCTAAACCAACCACTGACCACTGGCTTTACTCACTTGCCCCCTCAGGGAGACATCAAACTTCACATCCTGAAAGCCACTTTAGGCCTCTATGTCACCCTTCCCAAGAACGCCTCTTTTTTACCCAACATGTATCTACCCCATGTGCTCAATGGGCAGTTGATGTCTATGTCACGCATTGATCTCATTCTTTCAACATTGAGTTTTCTCCCCTAAATCTCGCACCTCACCACCACAAAAGTAGAATTCTATAATCATAGGATGGTTTCAGTGTACTTTACTTTGTTATGCCTGGTAGCACAGGCACCAAGATGGAGTAAACTTCGTCCAGACAAGCTCATTTTGCCCAAGTCTTAGATTTGTATAGACACCGCAAATTTCACACAGGAGTTTGTTACTCCATTCTGTACCAATCCTCTCTCCATATGGTCAGCCTTTAAAGCGCACACAGTCTCCCATGCACACCACATTTTGCCTTGAAGTTTTTGTGCTGCCTCAGCAGTCATTAATCACACTTTAGTGGAGCTAGATCACCTAGATAATAATGTCCATACTTCATGGTAAAGCCCTGCTTGGGGTCATAAATGTGCTGAAGTATCCTCTAATATGAACACTCTGGTAAGGGAGAACAAACACTGAGTTTTTGTCTAATATAAGGCAAAAAATATCGTGCCAGCAAAACGTTCTTTGCTTACTTTTTCTGATGATTTTTTGCTCCGTGACAAAGCATGGACTGTACACAGGTTAGATGGCGGGACAATACCATTGCAGAAACACTGGAGGAGGTGTATATCAAAATTTAAAAGTATTATTTCAAGTTGTACAGTTTGAATCAACTTAAGCCTGCTGAAATCAAAAAATTCCTAGCCAGCACACATATCTGCTCCATTTTCATAATACCTGGAGTTAATAAATTGAATCACCTGTGACAAACTCTGGTTTCCTGTTTGCGGTGCACTACACAGGAAATGCCCAGTACCAGATAGGATCCCATATGAATTTTTATAAGAAATTTTTTTTAAAATATAACCACAATACTGTTAGCCTCAATGATTAACATATTTCTGAGACATGCCTACTTTTTGGTGGCCAAAAGGTGTATATGGTAAACTTGCTTAAAAAAGAGATAAGCTATATTTGGCAAACTGGCGCCCTATCTCTCTTACTAACACTGACACCAAGATCTTTACTAAAAATATGGCCAATCGCCTTGAGAAAGTTGCCTCTGTGGTGATATCACATGAGTAATTTGGGTTTATCTCCAAGGAGATCTTTATGGGACAACATACGTCCAATAGCCACCGTCTGCCAATCGCCTGCTACTGATGCACTTGTGTTCCTAGATCAGTAGAAAGCATATGATCGTGTTAAATGGGAATACCTCAGTGCTTGCCTCCTCACATTTCATCTCCCCTCTGGTTCATAAGTTAAGTAACATTGCTTACTGAATCAGCCACTATGGCAGTATGTGGCCCAGATTTACTGTCTGATTCAGTTTACTCTCAAAATGGTCTCTATCAAGGGGACCCCTTGAGATCACTTTTTTTTAATTTGGCCTTGACCCCCTCCTCTGCAGTGTAAATTCTAGCCTTACTGATGTTCAAGTGCAAGGCCAGGCACCAGTCAGGATGCTTGTGTTTGCTGACGATTGTGTGGTTGTGCTCTTTAATAAACATAATGCACGCATACTGGAGGCATCTATTTAGGGGACTCCAGGGATATTAACGCGACCCTTAATGCCAATAAGACCAAAATTATTCTTCTTGGAAGATACCAAGCATGCTGGTCCCCTACCCCTCAGATCACTGCATTCCTGCATCACAGTCTCTTGTTAACTTGCCCAGGCGGTCATCCCAAATCTCACCTCTTGTACTCCCTTTTGTATCCAGGCCCAATGAAGGTCTGGTACGCCACATGGGAGTATGGCTGGAGGCGGGATGTTACGCCACTTCTAAATGGAGAGCCACATCTTAAATAAAATAACAAAGTGCATCGCCTCCATAAGAAACCACAAAATAGCCTGACTGGCCGAGTAGTTCTTGTCAACTATTTGCTTATGTAAAAAGTTAGTATGCTGCACACGCTATAGCTTTTTCTCCATCCTTCTTTGCTACTCTATATGCCCTACTCCAAGAGTGGCTTTGGCTAAGACGCCCTCCCCCTATGCGTCTGTATGTCCTGTTTAGCCTACGCCATAGTGTAGTTATACAATTAAACAAATACGTGGACCTTGCCTCCAACATACTTGACGCCTGGATGGCACAGATAACCAACCCCACATTCACTACCTAACACTGGTCTCACGCAACAGGCTCAACCTTGCCTTCACTCTTTGCCTCTGCAACCCAGGCCACCCTAACTCTCTCCACAACTTATCTAGCCTCTGACTCCTCTGCCGCGGGCCCTCATGGGACCGCTGCTCACTTCAAGCATATTCTCTTGACTATGCGGAGCGCAGAATGAAATATCAGCTTCAGTGGAAACACCTCCCAGAGGTTCGCCCTACCCCCCTTTTCACACGAGAAGTCCGTGTGAAAGTCATTTGCACAAAATATTACCCTTTTGTCCAAGTACAATTTCCCATGTTGAATATTTTGATATGATAGATATACCTTACTCATTGGACACCCAGAAGGACAATTTGAGGTACGCCCACCAACTCTATTACATCCTTGAATTTGCGCCCATGTATGGAGATGTCTGACGAGAATATACCACTCTACTGAGCGGTCCAACGCCTCTCAGTCTTCATGCGTTGTGTGTGGCCAATATGGGTCCCTAGTCCACCACTTGGAAGATTGTACACCATCATAGGCGATCTGGCGTGATGTTATGCATCTCTTTTGCCAGCAGTGAGCAAAGGCTTTCAGCCTGTCTAAGAACATCTTTGCCATTTCCATGACATCCCCCATTTACCCTTCTCTCTGTGCCTTGGTCATAGCTATTACTATACGGGACAGTACATACAGTTGTCCTTAACGCCTTTCTGGCTCTACTTCCACCCTTTGTGAAGCTGTGAGTTGCTGCCATTCTAACCTTATGGATCACTTCAAAGCCTGATTGTTTGTCCATTTGCCATCACACCAACGACTGTTGGCTTCATCCTGGTTCCATGTCTGGTTCCTCAACTTGGACCTTTTCCTTCATTTGTGCTCGGTTTTGGCACAGGCTCCACTGACACTTCCCCTAATTTAGAACTGGTAGTCCCGCTGGCAACAGGAGGTAGCTTTGACTCCTATGGGTTGCCTCACATGTATCTTAGTGTCCTGTTATTGAT
Source organism: Massospora cicadina (assembly GCA_022478985.1). Lineage (NCBI taxonomy): Eukaryota > Fungi > Entomophthoromycota > Entomophthoromycetes > Entomophthorales > Entomophthoraceae > Massospora > Massospora cicadina. The sequence continues at coordinate 11,461 of JAKSZP010005444.1, forward strand.
GTTTTATTGGAAGTGTCCATCTCATGGCCAGCCTTCCCTGAATAAAAATAAAAATTTACAATCTATTTGAGGTGGGCTGACCTGGGGATAATACTGCACTGATCAATGGGGAAACAAAGTTATGGGAAAAGAGGATAAAACAAAAAACTTTAAGTGCAGCGTTTGATAGGATATGAATTTCATGGATCACCTTGCTATTCACTATCTCAGTTTGGGGCACTGGTGTGCAACGCCAACACAGTAAAAATCGTCCCCTACCCAAAGTTCATCCACCAGAATCAAATTCGTGAGGCAGTGGTCATTGAGCCTATATTCTACCACTGGGGTACCATACCTCTGAATAAAAATTTAAAATTTAAAGTAGATCTGCTGCTAGGGCCACAGTAGATAAGTTTGAAAGTTAATCAGTGTTTTGATTTTTACGCCAGGTGTTATTCAATTTTATAGCGTTGGTTTGTAATTTTAGACCACTAAGGCCAGCCCTTCTGGCTTCTTTAGATTCTGTAATCATCGCAGAGAGGCATGGTCAGTTACCAGAGAAAAAAATATACTCTGTAGATGTAAACCAAATGTGCTTACACGCATAGGTGAATGCTAAACTCTCTTAGTAACATTGTATTTCCGTTTGTGTTTATCAGCGTCTGGATGCAGTAAGCAACAGGGTTTTCTACCCCATCTGAAAAAAGACTGGGATAACACCCTAAGGCGATGAGGGAAACATTTTTCTGAATCATAATAGGTTTACCAGAGTTTTATCACATGAGAAATAGCGCTTTAGTGAGGTAAATCCTTTACTTGTCAAAGACTAGATGGCAGTTCCCCTACAGATAAATTGTACCGCAAGTCTGATAAGGTGATGTAAGAATCACCTATTCATAAAAAGTTCTTCACAAACTGGCCATTATAGTTGTAAACATTTTTAGGTTTACTACACAGTTTCAAGGTTCACATTGAATATCTTATTGATTAACCTAATAAATAATAAATGGGGTCTGTGATAATTGTATGAAGACAATTATCCAGCAGAGTTCTTCACAACCAAAAGTATTAATTCTGCTTAGGTTTCTCATATAGAAAGGTACTTGCAACCCTCCTTAAACCCACCTTAAGGTACGTGGAAACAATCCAGAAAAGGGAAGATATCCCTTAAACTCTAATCCCAAGAGTTATTTTTTCTGGACAATAAGAGAAGCCCTCCTTGCACTCTTGACACAAGAGATTTTGAGAACACTAGACAATTATATAAGGGAAACTATCCCTCAAACTCTACTTAAGAATAAATAAAACAATTGTACTCCTATCTAAAATATTTGTCTTCTGAAAATGTAATCCATTAATAAATCATAAAGTGAGACTATAATAATGTTACAAGGTAAATTGACTCATTGCAAGGGATAGAGAAGTGCTAGTGTATGACAAAAGCTAGTCAGTCATCTTCTCTATTATTAATATTCACCAAAATCATGGTTATTTCTACAACTACAGGATAGTTTGATGTAAGAAATAAAGAAGTTTAATGAGAGACATGGCTCTCCAGTCTTCTTTATAATTGATTCCGCCTCAATCAGGTATCTACTTATGACCAAGTGATTTCTACCTCACTTAGAGTGTTTGTGACATTAACTGGTTGATATCCACCACACGCTACATCAGAAGCAAGCTCCAGAACTATAAGTGAAAGTTTCTGTTTTTTAAATTAAGGGATTTAATATGTTAATTTGGCGCCCAACTCTTCCGTTGGCGCCCAAATGAAACAGAATTCATTGCCATTGAATTTAACCCTTAACAAACTGCACCAATGATTAATAATTCATCTGATCATACATCCAATTAGTTGGTGTCTACCACTTACTAGATTACTATCCATCCTGGATTGGATTTAGAGTTAGCATGTCCCAACGCCCTAATACAACCCCAGCAGATTAAACTTAATAATCTAGTGACTTGCTTAAGTAACAAGACCATTTACTCATTAATAGCAGGTTGCATTTCTTTTTAGGTTCATCTGCAAGTTGCTGCCAATAAAAACGTTGTCAACGCTTCAGAAACTAATTTTAAACCCTAGTTGACAGGAGGGAAATCCCAAATCTAATTTATCCAAGGATATTTTTTTAGTACTAGATGGTTATCCAAGGATATTAATTATTTATTTTTTTTAATTTAAAAATGAAACACTTGCAAAAATTGTTGGGGAACATCCCTAACAGAACATTAATAAGCTGGTAGAATCAAATCCAAAGAATTAGTTGACATCCTATTAAAAGATTAGACCAACATAAGTTGTCAGTTAATGATAACTACCAAAACTGCTATAGGTTTTTGTATTATAAATTAGACCCTAGAAGATAAACCAGTTATTCCATTATAATCCAGTAGCACTGGATGATGTGAGAATTACAAAAATCCCAATACATTCCTCATTTGGAAAGATTATCCAGTGAAAATAAAAATTTGGAAGTGGATGGTGCTTCAGTTTGTGGTCATAATTCAGCTGACATAGTTAAAATTAATAACAGCAGAGCTAAATCTTTTCTCCTTACTAGATGTCTTTTCTCAAACCCATTCTTGGCATTGCAGTTCCTATTCTTCTTCCTATACTCACTGCTGCCTCACATGAACGCAGTTTCTCCAGGGTCACTCAATTAATCGCTAATGATGAAATCCTAAATGCCTGTTTTCCCCAGGTTGGGCTCTCATGGCTACACGTTGTACCAGGATCATCTCAGTAAATCTCGCCTATAAATCCTAAACTTATGTATTTCACCAAATCAAGCTTATCAAAACTTAATGAAAACGGAATTTCAAATCCTTTTTACTCATGACTCTCCACAGTGGGCCCAGTTTTAACATGATCTGGTCTTGCCAAATGTTAACAATCACTTAATCTTCATCACTACTTTTGTCATAGTATATCCCCCTTCTCCCTGCAAGACAATTGAAGGTGGGAACATCACCAAATATTCTTGATTCTGGCAATAAAAACTACTATATATATATTATTCAATCTTTTAAATTTTTCTAAGAATGATCTCCTTATAAGAAAGACATATTTTCCTATATATTTTTTATTTTATATTTTTTTCTCTTTATTTTATTTTTTTTGTTTTTCTAAGACTAGATCTAATACTTTAAGAATTTTCTACGGACCCAATTCACTATACAAACATTAGTAATATTTCTCAGCATATAGGCATCTGTCGCTGACAATAAATTTGAATGGTCCCAACCATTGGGTATCTTTTTCTGACTTGTCACTACTTTTTTTAAACTTAATCCAAATTTACTCATTGGAAGCTGGAACTTGATCCTTCATGTATCATAATAAACAACTTTATCACCTATTATTAGTTCCATTTGAGCATATAGTTGTTTTTCTCTGTTGATTGAGCATTGGCGTGATCTACCATGCCTAAAATTTTAAACAGATCCTGCCAACAGATCTGGAAATGATTTCTCAATTATGAAGATTGGTATTGAAATATTTTATAATAACTTTGGTTTCAGTGGATTATTTTTATTCTTAGCATTTCATTCCTTTTCCATTATTTGGTGAGCATAAGGCTGAGGTAATTCATTCTTTCTTTCTGGATCAATTGTCATGTTTAAATGACTTAATAGAAAGCACCAACCCCAAGGTAAGGCTGGGCGGCAGGAGGTCCAGAAGGTTAAACTTCAGACCCTTTTTGACCTCAAGCATACCTTGGACCAACGTTGGGTACAAGCCAAATATTCCCAGATTAGTACAAGTGAGGTGCAAAACGCCCAGCCCCTTGTTTTAGCTCATGCGTTAAAACGGATGAGCTATTTAATAAATGATGATGAGACACTCTGGTTAATCAGGGAATGGGGGTTCAAAACCCATTCCATTTGTGAGATTACAAGATCAGGTCAGGTACAACTTCAATCAATCACTCAAGTGAGGTCAGTTTTAGAGTTTGCTACCTTTTTGGATGGAAGCGTGTTCCTATTAGTGCACCAAGGCTTGGGACCACTTCTGCCCACCCAGAATTTCCCCAATATTGTTTAAGTATGTTTTCTCGTTACCAACGTTCCTTGTTGGCCATCTTTTCCCAAAATACCTTTATCATTTTACGTTTTTATATATGTTGACTTGGGTGCACCTGTGCGCAGACCTCTTTGAGGAGGTCTTGCAACTTTTTAGCCATTATATTTTATTTAAAATCACAGCCTCAGGTACACCACTTGTGATGGTTGAGGTCTATCCTCAGCATCACATTGCCCTGATCTTTGGTAAGACAGGGCAGGCTGTGTCTGTATGTATGGAGGAGGAGGGGGCGTTGGTTCTGGCAAGGACGCCTAAGGGGCTGGAGCTTGGAGTAGGCCAAGGAGCAAGATGGGCGTCCAAGCTGGAACAAAATGGAAAATGAGTAAAATGGGTAGTTTTGAGATTCAATTTGGATTCGAATCAAGAATGGAATGAAACGGGTGCTTGGGAGTTTTGCAGTTTAATTGGGATTCAAAATGGATTGGCGCAGAACCGTTGAGGATCAGAACTGGCATGGAACCATTGAGTAAAGATTCCGCGATCCTGCTGTAAAGTTTACACCAAACATCATCCAAGTTGGCAATGGCACCCTAAGCTTATATTTTATTTTATTTTAGCTTTTAGCGTGTGTATACAGGGAAGGAACTGGGAGCTGGAGGCTTCTCAGTTCTGTTTTCTATCAACTTGGCTAAATATTAAATAAAAGAACCTAAAATTCATATATTTAATTATGGGTTTATTTTAAAGATATTGCCTAACTGCAGCCATGTATGGCTTAAATTGACAAGAATTGGACTTTGAGAGTGAGCTTGGGAGGGCTATTGCCTCCCTCTATACCTTGTCTTGGAGTCAAGGCATGTTGCTGGGGTTAAGTATACTTGCAACTGTCTTCCAGGGGATGCTTGTCCAATCTTATAGCGCGCACACCAGGAGAGTAGTATCAGGAGTCCTGTCAGCCCTATGGTCTTTAACATGGATTCTGTTGCCCAACTCATTTGTGGCTCATTGGAAGGAGTCAGTGCGTTACATTAAACAGAACTCATTTATTTTCCTGTCGTTGTGGTGGCAAGCAAAAGAGGTGCCAGAAGAAGTTGTGTTTCCATTGTGGTATAACCATACTGCAACACTCTTGATGGTGATATTCTCCACCGCCTTTTTGCTTCATGAATTATACCTGGTTTAAAGTGTGTGTCCCAGGATGGTGGGAAAATGGTAGGGCCTGGGAAGGACAAAGGAAGAATTCCACGGTTTTAAAATTGGAAGACTTGGAACTGATCCACCAGACGTTTAGCCAGGTTCAGTTTCAGGGACATTTGACAAAGGCAGCGGGTGGAGAGGATTCGTTTGCCTTGCAGTTAAGTCAGGTTCTGTTGGCACTTCCAGTAAAGCAGTCAAACTGGGTGCGAGAACTTTTAGAAGAGCAGTCATGGTTACCCGTATCAGTGGAGGAATGTCTGGATTGGATTGACCGTGCAGCATGTCCAGATGAGGCGCAGGATTCGGCCTGGGCGGCGTTACTGCAGTGTGGTCAAGGGAAGAAGTCAGTGGAGGAGTATGGCCAGATGTTCCGCGCATTGGCAAGAGCAGCAAAGGCACCTGAGTCTCAGCTTCTGCGCATGTTTCGCCAAAACTTTCAAGCTGATTTATTATTGGCAATGGCAGCGGTGAAACCTGCAGCGACGTTGGAGGAAGAAATGGGTTTAGCTTTGCAGGTAGAGTGACAGCTGAGTTTGGTACAGGCCCGTCAGGAATTTGTGCGACCCCAGGGGGATTCCAAGGACAGAGTGGCGGAAGAAGGGCAGGTTCAGAGCCCATACATGGTTCTAAGGGGTTTAGCTATTTTGAGGAAGGAAAGAAGACTCAAGGAAATCCTGAGGGTATGGTTGAGGTGTGGGAGACAGGGATTCCCATCGAGATTGCTCAGGATCCTGAGGCTCAGAATAAGAAGGCTCCTTATAATTTTCGCAGGAAGCTGGTGAATCTGGTGCCTCAAAATAAACCGCTTACTTCATCTTATCCTTATCTCATTTTGCCCATCAATGTGCTTGTGGGGGATGAAGGAAGGGATTGCGGTGAAGTTCTAGCTTTGATTGACACCGGAGCTGGGGAAAATTATGTTGAGTAGAAGTGGGAAAGAAGCCATTGATTGTCATTACAGAAGGATGGATGGGTGACGTTGGCAGACGCCTCCAAAAAAATGGCGGTATGGCGAGTGCAGGCCAAGGTCCTGTTGAGGCAAGGCCAGAGGTATTCAGGGAGGAGTTTCACGCTGTAGCTCACCTGCCACATTCAGTGGTGCTGGGGATGAGATGGTGGCGCCATTTCTGCCCACAGTTTGATATGAAGAGAGTGAGGGTTCTGTTGTCGCCTAGAGGTCAGTGGACGTGTGAATGGACGTTTCAGTCCTAAGGTTTGTTGGTGAAGCACATGGGTGGAATCACCTCAAGTGTGCCAGTGGAAGGATTGCCGAGGGAGTATCAGGATTTTGCGGAGGTGTTTGAGCCTAAAGGTGATGCGCCTTTTTCGCCTACAGGGGATTTTGCATCTGGATTCTGGTTCAAGGAAGGCTCCGAGTTATCAAAGGGCTGTCCAGTCTATTTGTTGAATCCACGGGCCTGAGAGGCATTGGAGGATTATGTCCATAAGATGCTGGATATGGGTTTGATTGTGCCTTCCAAGTCGCCGGTGGTTTCGCCAGTCCTGTTGGTTCCCAAGTCAGGGGGAGTTACGTCCTTGTGTTGATTTCTGATGCCTTAATGAGGTGACGGAACCTGACCCCTATCCAATGCCACTCATGGAGAACATTCTGCCCATGATCTCCGGGTGTGGGGTGTTCACCAAATTGGATTTGGTGGACGCTTTCAATCAGGTTCCTGTTCGCCCTGAGCACCAGCGGTATACAGCATTCAAATGTCATCTGGGAAACTTTGAGTACAGGGTTATGCCATTTGGGCTACGCAATGCCCCTGCAGTTTTCCAGCGCATGATTGATCATGTATTGGGGGACTTAGTGGGTAGGTGTTATGTTGCTTATATGGATGACATCCTGGTGCTTTCCAGATCGGCACAGGACCATGTGAGGGATGTGAGAAGTGTGTTGGAGGTGATTAGGAACGCGGGCTTGAAGTTGAAGCCATCCAAGTGCAAGTTCAATAAGGAATTGGTGTCCTTCCTAGGAAACGTGGTCCTCCAAGAAGGGATAGCAATCTGTCCTGATAAGTTGTGGGCGGTGCGGGAATGGAAGGCTCCTGGGAATAGGACTGAAGTGCGAAGTTTTTGGGGGTGGTAAATTTTGTGCGGAGGTTTTCTAGGGATCTGGCCCAATGGGCTGTGCCATTGACAAGACTGATGGGAGACGTGCCGTTCGTTTGGGGGAGGCTGAGGAGAGGGCATTTCAGCAAGTGAAGACGAGTCTGCTGACAGCCCCAGTTATGGCACACCCTGACCCAAACAAACCATTCGTGGTAGAGACTGACGCGTCAAATTTTGCACTTGGAGCAATGTTGTTGCAGGAGGGTAAGGATGGGGTTGGACATCCTGTCTGTTATTTCAGTTGGAAGATGGCACCAGCTGAAACCAACTATCCAGTTTACGATAAGGAACTTTTGGCAATAGTTGCAGCTTGGGGGAGTGGCAACACCACCTATTGTATGCCAGGCACCCAGTTGTCATCTGAATGGACCATCGAGCCTTAGAATACTATAAGTCTTCACGCCTGATGAACCGGAGGCAGGCCCAGTGGCACTTAGAGTTGGTTCAATATGACCTGCGGATTGAATACAAGCCGGGAAAACAAAATATCTTGCCAGATTTATTGAGCCATGATTCTGGACTGGTGTTTTCTGATGAGGAGTTGAGGAAGTTCAATACAGCCACGATGTTTGCCACAGAACCTGTTTGCAACAATCCAGGGCTGGAGAGAAGGAATGGCAGGAAGAATCCAGACTGCACAGCAAAGATGCGAGCTGGGCCAACGGATAAGAGAAGAGACAGGAGAAGGTGAGGCAAGCAGGAGGCATGCAGGATTCTCAGTTTGGGGTGGTATCATACGCCATGAGGGAAGGATTTGGGTCTCTGTGAAGATTCTGCAACAAGAGGTAATGGCAGCTAATCACGACCATCCTCTGGCAGGTCATCCCGGTCAAGAGAAGACATTAGATCTTGTTCACCATCACTATTTGTGGAGAGGTGTGGGTGCAGCGGTGCGGAAGTATGTTTCGCGTTGTGTGGTTTGCGCCAGAGCAAAGGCCCAATGGGTAGCACTGGGGGGGAAATTGAAGCCGCTTCAAATTCCTTCTAGGCCATGGTCCTCAGTGAGTGTGGACTTCATCACAGGACTGCTCAAGTCACAGGGGATGGATGCCTTGATGGTGGTGGTGGATCGCCTGACTAAATATGCAGAGTTTTCCCTTGTCAGTCAACCATTTCTGCAAAGGTGGCAGGACAAATTTTTGTAAATGAGGTTTTCTCCAGACATGGGGTGCCTGAAGAGATTGTGTCGGATCGTGGTCCACAATTTACATCTAAATCTTGGCTCCACATGTTGGAATCTAAAGATTAAGGCTTGCCATTTGTCAGCATACCATCCTCAGTCAGATGGTCAAACTGAGAGAGTAAATCAAATATTGGAGCAATATTTGAGGTGCTATGTCTCAGGGCGGCAGGATGACTGGGTATATTAGTGAAGCTGGCTCAATTTGCTTATAACAATCATAAGCATTCATCCACGGGTATGACCCCATTTTTCGCAAATCGGCCAACACCCAGAGGGTATGGGGCCCAGGGAGCAAGGTCAGAATCCAGCGGCAGATGAGCTGTCGCGAGATACCTGGGACACCCTGGAGCTCCTGAAGAAGAATTTGGTGGTGGCGGTCGCGGCTCAGAAGAGGAAGGCGGACTGGCATAGATCTGAAGGTAGAGCTTTCAAGAGAGGTGATTGGGTCTTGGTGAATGCTCGAAACTATGCCTTGCCTGTAAGGAGCCAAAAATTGGGGCTGGTGGCGTTGGGCCCATATCAGGTAGTGAGGGCGGTGGACAAGGTGGCATTTGAGCTGAAGCTCCCAGAAGGGTCAAGAGCCCATCCGGTGTTGCATGTATCACAGCTCAAGCCATTCTTTGGCCAGCCACCTGAAAGGGCTTCTCCTTTATTTCCAGCTGGAGGAGGAGCCAAAGAGTATGAAGTTGAGGAGATTCTTGACACCAAAGTGGTGCGAGGACGTCCGTTCATTCTTGGTACGTTGGGTGGGTCATCCTATTGAGGAGTCCACATGGCATTCAGCTAGGGATTGTGCCCGATGTCTGAGAAAATCCAAGAGTTCTTCTTGTCTAGGGGGGGTGATGTGACGGTTGGGGTCTATCCTCAGCATCACATTGCCCTGATCTTTGGTAAGACAGGGCAGGCTGTGTCTGTATGTATGGAGGAGGGGCGTTGGTTCTGGCAAGGATGCCTAAGGGGCCGGAGCTTGGAGTAGGCCAAGGAGCAAGATGGGCGTCCAATCTGAACAAAACAGAAAACGAGTAAAATGGGTAGTTTCAAGATTTGATTTGGATTCAAATTGAGAATGGAATGAAACGGGTGCTTGGGAGTTTCGCGGTTAGATTGGGATTCAAAATGGAACTGGCGCGGAACTGTTGAGGATCGGAACTGGCATGGAACCATTGAGTAAAGATTTTGCGATCCTGCTGTAAAGTTACACAAAACATCATTCAAGTTGGCAATGGCACCCTAAGCTTATATTTTATTTTATAGCTTTTAGCATGTGTATACAGGGAAGGAACTGGGAGCTGGAGGCTTCTCAGTTCTGTTTTCTATCAACTTGGCTAAATATAAATAAAAGAACCTAAAATTCATATATTTATAATTTGGGTTTATTTTAAAGATATTGCCTAACTGCAGCTATGTTTGGCTTAAATCGACAAGAATTGGACTTTGAGAGTAAGCTTGGGAGGGCTATTGCCTCCCTCTATACCTTGTCTTGGAGTCAAGGCATGTTGCTGGGGTTAAGTATACTTGCAACTGTCTTCCAGGGGGTGCTTGTCCAATCTTGTAGCGCGCGCACCAGGAGAGTAGTATCAGGAGTCCTGTCAGCCCTATGGTCTTTAACATGGATCCTGTTGCCCAACTCATTCATGGCTCATTGGAAGGAGCCAGAGCGTTACACCACTGGCCCTACCAGATTCCCTCTAAACCTGGTCACCAGTGCACTCTACCCCTGTACCTAACTCAGTCAGTAACAACCCTTTTGGGCCACCGCCAAGTTCTATGGCTTGCCCAAATTCTTATTTCACAGCGCTCAACACCCTCGCCCTATGTCTTGTCAGCTCCAGATCCCTCTGCTAGCTAATTTTATTATTATAATGATGACTATTAGTTACCGCTCAAAGTCACTTTTGAGCGATTTTAAATTTATAATTTTTATTTATCCACAGCTGTCTGCCCAAACCTATTCTTTGATGTCCTTGGCTCCGCCGCCTGCCACCCCAGTGTGGGGCAGCAGTGCACCCCCACCTAGCATTTTCCACCCCGTGGGCAAGCGCGTTCAGACGGGCTCAAACAGCCCGCCCACTGCTTCCAACCATTTTGTCCCCCCACGGGACTTAGCGCTCCACCTGGCACGCGTCCACCCTTCTCGCCCCCATCCTCTCGCCCTCCCTCACTCTGCCATTCGTTATTGCCTCATAGTGGACTATGGGCGTTTGTTCCCATATGCTGATAAGGCAATTAATGAGCTAGCCACTGCGGCCTTTGCGCCAGCTGGCTTTATAGACTTCCGCCCTTTTAAGGGCTACTTTGACGTTGGGTTCCAATCTGAGGAGGATGCTGAAGCGGCAGCACAAACTCCTCTAATTTATAAAAAAAACCCCATTCCCACAACCCATACTCGCCTCCCTTCAGACACCACGCTGGTGGCATCCTTTGCAAATCTCCCATCCCACCTTCCACCCCAGGTTTTGTATGACCAGTTGGTCGCGGGGCTCATGGCTTATGGCACTCAGACCAACCTCATCTTTGCCATTCCATCTGGTGCAGAGCGCCTTGCTGCTCCTTGGGCAACAGCCACCATCATATTACACCACTCTACCATAGCCCAACAAATCCCACCCCACGCTAGTGTGGCTGCAGTGCCTGATCATTTCTTTTGGGCTCAGGTCAATAATGGTAGGCAGATTTTTTTCTGCTTTGGCCTTGAACATGCAAAAAGAGCGTGCCCTCAGGCCAAGTCCACTGCTGCGGCTTCTGAGCCTCCTTCTGGAGGTTCAGTATGGGGCGCTTTGCTGCCCCCTCCCACCCTCCAATCTCGTTTAGTGGGCCCACATGGAAAATCAGCCCCCCCAAAACCTCCAGCCTCACTCTCCCACCTAAATCTACCCTAGCCAATCAGAGCAATGCATGGACCACCATTGGCACCCAAGCAGCTGCCCATTTGCCCAATCCCACCCACCTGAATTTGAACGCCACTATTCCAGTGAACCAAAATCCTTGGAATCTATTGGCTGAAACTGACGAATCAGGTAATGTCCTCATTAGTAAGCATACAGATCAACCTCTCTGCCAAGGCAATTATGGTCGGGCAGAATTTTTCCTTCCTGACTTTGATGAAACCCCTACCCCTCGCCATTTCGCTCCTCTGCCCAATACAGCCCCCTTCCAAAGTGATCACCAGCTCACCTTAGCTGCGGTGGCCTCTCCTCATTGCCCAAAACTACGCACTGCAGTGGCCCAGTCAGTGGCTCAGCTCCAGCATGGCCTGCCCACCATCTTCTTCTCCCCCAACTTCCCTGAATCTCCCTGCAGTGACATCTCAAAACTATTTGATGATGCTGAAGTTGCTGTTATGAATGTTGCAACAATTGCTTCATTCAACCCCTCAGCCAAAATCACCTGCCACAGTATCTCCCTTTTCACCCAACTTCCTGAAGCCCGCAAAGAAGCTGAAGTTCTCCTCGCAGCTTTTTTTGAAACACTTTCCCATCATTATCTTGATGCGGAAGAGGAAAACTCCTACTATGCTGACCTCAACCCCACTATGTGGATGCCCCAACGCCCTGGCTCTCTGCTCTAATCCATTACTATAACCAACATCCCTTGATCAAGGTGGGTCTTTCTGAAAACCAACCCCCCAACCCCTCCTCACCCTCTGCCATGGTGGGTTAGCAGTTTCTGCTTCCCACCTGGTTTGTAGTTTTGTTTTGTTGTTTTGAGTGTTGCGTTTGGTACTGTCTGTCCCCTGGTCAGCATACCTCAAATAAATCAAATGATGACTATTAGTTCCCTTACGTTGGTCCTGTGCACCAAGCACCACCATGCTGGGTTTTAGGGGGTTATAGACACTCTCTTGACATTAGATGACCAACCTTTTATCTTTTTTTGTGCACAAACTTTTTCTGTGTGAGACTTTCATGAATTGCAAATGGTGTGCACCAACTGGTGGCCATGGCCGCGGTGGGGCTCACCACTGCTTTTGCACTTTTCTGAGGGTTGATGCAGTCTGGGATTATTCTTGCTACCTCCATCTGGAAGGTACTCACTCTTCTTTCCCGTACCTGGTAGATTCAGTTACTTTGCAATCTGAGAGTTGTGATTCCACAACTTTCCACCAAAATTTACAAAATGAACACAAGAAGATCGTTTTTCCTTTTTCACCACATTCAGATGTTGCAGGCAGGATCATCAACAAAGGGCCTGGGGGTGTTGGCCTTGAATAACGTCATACAACCCGTTGTGGAAAGGGGTATAGGGTCGTTCATGGCCCAAAACATGTTTTATAACAACGTTTCCACATATAATACTGAGCCATGTCTCTTCTCTTATAGTTTTGACGAAGACCCATTCCTGTATATAAAATTAGCCCTGAGTACCCCCTCTTGTCCCCTACCATGATCCGCAGAACTCAGGAGGAGAAAAAGAAACTACTTTTAAGATATAAAAATGTTATGCAGTTGCTGAAGATATGGTGGGATATGTGGCCTCAGCAGTAAGAGTGTCCAACTATCCCTCTCCATTTTTTGATGCAAAAACGTACCCTGGTGGTGTGTAAATCCCTAAAGCAGAGTTTGGTGGGGAAGTTTTAGCGTTTTCTGATTTAAATAAAGATCATTCAGGTTATTTTTTACTGACTTCTACCCCTTCATCCCCTTTAGGGAAAATCAGCACTACTAGTTTGGTGGATACTGGAGCCTCTGAGAATTTTATTGATCAAGACCTAGCTGACTACCTTGAGCTGAGTTACATACCAGGTGGTATGGCTAGAGTAGAGGCTTCCCAAGGTATCCCACGCTGAAAATATTAGGGTTAGTAGACTATCAAGTTGGCACATATCATTTGTCCAACCACTTCCAAGCTATCAAAAACCTCTTGTACCTCATCATTTTGGGTGTAGAGTAGTGGCGAAAGTTTGATGTCAGGACTAATGTGAAAGAAAATACCCTATCCCTAACTTTGAAGTATGGTCACAAGTTGGTTGTTCCTTTGGCCAAAGCCAACTTTCAGGGCAATTTGCCCCACTGGCTCAATATTCACACTCTCAGTATTGCCCCGTTGTTGAAGCCCTCTTTGAAAGTTCCCCTACCTTCCTGTTTGGAGGGGTTGGAATCTTTGTTTGATGCGGCTTCAGCTAACACACTACCAGATCATTCAGAGTTTGATTGCAAGTACAAGCTCACTGTGGATCTGGTGGGTATATCTTCCCCAATTTACCCATTGAATGTATGGGAGGAAGCGGCTTTAGATGTGTGGGTTAAGGAGCAGTTAGCCAAAGATGCTATTTTTCAGCGAACCTCCCCTGTATGTTCCCCACTTTTTCTGTAGAGAAGGATGATGGTACCTTATGCCCATGCATAGATTATGGGAATATCAACAACATCACTGTACCAGACTTACATTCCATCCCCCTGGACTCTCAGATTGCACGCTATGTATTGAAGTTGAGAGTCTTCTCTAAGATGGCTTGTTTAAATGCGTTTAATCAGATCTGTATCAAGAAGGTCCAGGAGTGGTTGACCACATTCTGTACCATGAAAGGAATTCTTCAATTTTTGGGCTATATCCTTTGGGCTTAAGAATTCCCTGTTATCTTTTAACGTTGTATTGATGTGGCTTTAGGGGCCTGCTGGGGTATTTGCGGTAGCTTACATGGATGATATTTTGGTATTTTCCCCTGACAATGAATCCCATGCAGTACACCTTTGGCAGTTTTGGAGCGTTTGAGGGTAGCTGACCTCACATTAAAAATAAACAAGTGCTTTTCTTTAAGTCCCAGGTCACCTTTCTGTGCAACGTGGTGTTTGACCAAGGGCACATGAGAACTCCAGACAAGGAGAAGGCAATTTGTAAGTGGCCGCTCCAACTTCAGTAAAGAAATTGAGGAGCTTTTTGGGGACGTGTAAATTCCTTAAAAAGTTCACACCAAACCTTTCTGAAGTTGCAGCACCTTTGTATAAGGCAAGTGGGGAAAAAGTACTTCAGTGGTCCCCTGTTTTGAAGGATGCCTTACAAACAGTAAAGTGTACTTTGCTGTCCACATCCGTTCTTTTCCATGTTGACTTAATAAAGAGTTTATTGTTGCTTTAGATGCCTCCAACTATGCCATAGTGGCAGCTCTATTACAAGTAGGCGAAGATGGAATAGAGCATCCACTGGGATATTTTCCAGGAAGGTGTCTCTACCAGAGGTAAACTACGCTGTATATGATAAAGAGTTACTAGCAGTGGTTGAGGCGCTGACCAATTGGCGTCATCACTTGCATGGTTCATCACAACCCTTCTGCATAAATACAGATCACAGTGCCTTACTGTACTACCGTGCACCTCATGTCTTAACTCCACGGCAAACCTGCTGGTATGAGACCCTTGCCCAATTTGCGGTTTCTTATAAGTTTACTAAGGGCAAGGAGAATGGTTTGGCGGATGCTTTGAGCTGCAACCCTGCACTAGCTTTTAATATTAAGGAGGTTGAGGTGCATAATACCCATTTGATGATTCCACCTGGTAAAGTTGTGTCTCAATTTCCCTTCCCTTGGCCAATGGCTAGTGCTTGCTCCTCCAGAAAATGTGAAGGAATATGGTATGTTCAGAAAGGTAGTCCTTTATCAACCTTTGTTGGCCAAATATACTATGGTCCTCGCCAAGAGCGCATTGAATTAGGAGGACATCACCAGAGGCTATCACATAAAGGACGAGATGGTGTGGTTTTAGGGGCATCTATGGGTTCCTGCTGGACCACTTCGCCTGAAATTCATTCAGGACCATCATGATGAAATCACCATTGTCCATCCTGGGAAGGCAAAGAAGTTAGAGCTAATTTGCCGCAATTACAATTGAAAGGTGTTAGCTACTCAGGTAGGCAAATATTTTAAAGAGTGGCTAGTCTGCAACCAAATGAACCCAAATCGCCAGCCTCTAGTGGGTTTGTTGGTACCAGTAAAAAAGGCTGATGGGCCTTAAACTTCCCTATTTGTTGATTTTATTGCGAATTTCATGTATCTGATGGCTACAATGCTATCATGGTGGTGGTTGACCATTTTACGAAATTCACCCACTTTATCCCTTGCAGAACCACAGTCACTGCGGCTGAGATGGCTAGGCTCTTTGTTGCTCATGTGTTCACTTTTCATGGGGTCCCTCAAGAAATAATTAGCTATTGGGGACCCCAGTTTACCTCCATCTTTTGGGAAAAGTTGTGTAAGACCCTTCAGATTCGCCCCTGCCATTCAACTGCCTATAACCCTAATTAGATGGGCAGACTGAACGAGTAACCAGTGCCTCAAACAGTTCTTGCGGTGTTACACAGCTGCAGATCACTCAGATTGGGCTTCTCATCTCCCAATGGCCCAATTCATTTATAACAACGCACAACATGCATCAATTATTATCCCCCTTCTTTGCCAACTATAACTTCAATCCCACCTTCAACATGGAGCCTGGTTGCAGATCCAAGGTGAAAGCGGTGGTGGACTTTGCAAAAATGATCAAGAAAGTACATCAGGGGGTGAGCATGAATTTAGATTCAGCCATGCAGGCTTATAAGGAGAGCACTGATGGTAAGAGATGAGTTGTACCAGTGTACAAGGAAGGAGATCTCGTGATTATGAATTCTAAAACATCCCAATCAAGCAACTATGAAAAAAACTAGGACCAAAGAGTTGGGCCATACCACATGTCAAAAAGGTTGTCCATTCCTCATACCAGTTGGATCTCCCCACCTCATTAATTCTTTTCAGTGTTTTATGAAAGCAAGATCTTTTTGTTTGAGGGCCCCCCTCCAGAGACTCCCAAGGCTTATCTCATGGATGGGGCGCCAGAGTGGGAAGTGGAGGAGATCATAGCCTCTTGTCAGGTAAGAAGAAGACTCAAGTAACTTGTATTCTGGAAGGGATTTGATGCAGCGGAGAACAGTTGGGTCCCAGCGCATGACTGCGCCTATGCCAAGATCTAATTGTAGCATTCCATGAGCGTTTTTCTGAGGATGCAGGACTGAAGTTTACCAAGCCATTGCTGCCATGAAGTTGGCCCTCGCTTACAAAAAATTTTCTTGGCAAATGCCCTGGGAGGGGGTGCACCCAAAAAAGAGGAGAGGGCAATGTCATTTTTACATGACCTTATTGATGGCACCAACAGCAAGGACAAGGCTGGAAGGCAGGAGGTCCAAAGAGTCAAACTGCAGGACCTTCCTGACCTTAAGCGCACCTTGGATCAATGCTGGGTAAAGGCCAGGTATGCCCAGGCTTGTTCAAATGAGGTGCATAACGCCCATCCCCTTGTTTTGGCTCTTGCACTAAAATGAAAAAGCTAGATATTATATGATGATGGCTCAATTTGGTTAATCAGTGAACAGGGGTTCAAACCCTATTCTATTTCTGAGATTGTGAGCTCAGGTCAGGTTCAACTTTAATCAATCACTCAAGCAAGGTCAGTTTCAAAGTATGTTACCATTTCAGATGAAAGCATGCACCTATTGGTGCACTAAGGCTTGGTACCACTTTCACCAATCCAAAATTTCCCTGAATTGGCTTAATTATGTTTGCTCATGACCAATGTTTCTCATTAGTCTTCTTTTCCAATAAACCCCATGGTCCTTTTTACGTTTTTTCATATGTTGACTTGGATAAACCCATATGTGGAACTCTTTGAAAAGTCTTTCAACGTGTTGGCAAATTTATTTATCTAAATTATTACAGCCTCAGATACACAGCTGGGCCTACCAGGTTCCCTCCAAACCAGGTCACCTGTGCAATCTACACCTGTACCAAATTGGTCATGATTGGCTCTTTGGGGCACAGCCAAGTTCTGATAATGGCTTAATCTAATTATTATTTTTACAGTGCTAAACACCCTTGCCTTATGTCACTTCAGCTCAAGCATCCTCTGATGGGCTATCTTTATTAAATGCTGACTACTAGTTCTATTGCATTGATTCTGTGCAATGAACACTACCATGCTGGGATTCGGAAAGTTACAGATACTCTGTTGACATAAGTATTGTTATCTATAGTAAATTAAGTATAAATGACTAAAGCATACTTAAAGATAAACTACTAATTATCTCAGATAACAGATAAATCATGCTTAAATAAAAATCAAAAATTTAACTTATATTTATCTATTAAAAATATTAAAAATCACTTTGATGATGTCAATATATATTTATATATATGATAACAGATCAATTTTAATAGAACCAAAAAGAATAATAAAAATATTATACCAAGTATAAAATATAAAACTAACCTTAATAATATGTTTGAAGACTTTCAGATGATTACAGATAGTTAAGTTAAAATAAACACCTATTAATATTAATTCTAACTATCAAAACTTTACAGTGAAAAGATATCATTTCAAATTTCAAATGGTCATACTGAAATCAACCATCTAATAAAATCAAACCAGTTGCTATAGTTAGCAAAATTTGTAAAGCTACTAAAAATTACCCTTGAAAAAGATTTCAACGATCATTCTGAGACTTTAGATGTTATACTGTAATTAAACATTTAGTATAAAACACCAATAATTATAGTTAGTAAAAGGTAAATTATAAAAAGCTTAACTCATAATGAAGTCAATTACATAACATACTCAAAAATAATATGCTTACCTTGAGGATGAGACCACAATTCTTCAATTCAAGTGGTAATATTACCACTAAAGAAATTAAAACTATTGACTCTTTATAATTTATTAAAACAATTGGGTTTATAATGAAGTTGACTTTAACTTACCTAAAAATGCAATAGCTATTTATTCATTACATCAAAAAAACTTTAAGGGAGTCTATTTAAAACAAAAACTTGTTAAACTCTTCAGTGGATCTTGAATTAGATATGAGTTGAATGGTTAAAATTTATTGTCTAGTTTATAATAACTAAATAGTAAATTAGATATAAATTATTTGATATTGAATCATCTATAGAATTCTTAATTAGTATTAGAGTACTGGATAATATATTTTATCTTAATTTTCAGAATTTTTATATACCTAATAGGCTGTTATTACACCAAGATGGGGGTATAAATTCTATATTTCAAAAATTCAATTTGCTCTATTGGATAATTGCCATTATGATGTATTAATAAGAGTGGTTTGAGATTATTAATAAAAATATTGGCTAAAAGACCCTGGTCAATTCTTGGTAAAACACCTGAATCAGGGGTAACACTTCTATTAATACTTGGGCAAATAGCACGAGTTCTGGGTAATCAGATTACACCAAATTGTCAGCTAAATCAGGGGAGCCATTCTGAGCTCACTCCCAATATTACAGCTAAACTAGTGCAACCAACACCATGGAGACCAGCCCCTTTTGTAAGGTTGGAGGGGGTCCAGCAAGGTGAAAATATTTTCCTACCTTCTGATTGTTCTATATATATAATCCCTACATAATGGGTTCATCTTCCCAGCTGTCACTTCACCATCTGCCCTTACATTGAAGTGAGGTAAGTCTTGAATAATCTAATAGGTCAATAGCCCATATTGCCTAATTTGGATATGCCTAGATTGTGTTAAATTTATTGTCTGACTCACTTTAAGCCTTAAGACATTTAATTACTAAGCATCTCACTATTGAGAGGGTTCACTTTTGACCCTGCCAATATCACTAATAAATATATATATAATTTAACCCCATTTTTCCTAGTATTTAAATTCTCACATTTTATTCTTCCTGTGGTAATAGAATCCCCCATTTTTATGATAGCAGTAGAGAGCTTTCTATACTCCTGTTTCTGCTAAATTGTCAAATCCTGTGCAAATTAGCATCAGCAAGCGTTAGCCATCGCCATGATTTTGAAAAATAGTGCTCACTATAGGGGGCTCTATGCACCACAATAAAACTTATTAAAAATGCAGCTTGGTGGGGAAACTACCCCTCACAACCTCCCCACTTCATCTGAGTCTAGAATAGCTGCATTTGAACTACAGCTAGCTAGTGATTGTCCCAAATTAAAAGGCTTGAGCTTCCCTTTCTCAAGGCCTTTATAGAGCCTATCCCACCATTCACAAATCCCCTTTCATGGACAAGTTTATCCTGGTTGAGGGAATATTGCAGCCTTCCTCTTTGTGTACAAATCTGCGATGGAAGGAGAAACTGACCAGAAAAAACTCAAAAATATTTTCCCTGCTTTTTTATATGGCTCAGGAGATAATTTTCCCACATTGGCCACACTTAGCTTCTGGGCGGAGGTTAAAAAAGCGCTCATTGACAAATTTGGCTCCCTACAGAGTTTACAAAGACAAAAACAGGCCTTTATGTGCCTTAGCCTGCAAGAGGGAAAATTGATCCCCTATCTTGTTGAGCAATTCTATAATAATTCTCAACCTCTGTTGCTTGCCAAACTGCTATCTCTATATAATCCAATTTCTTCTATCATGGCTGTCTTGGTGTCTCATCTTCATTTAGCAATGCATATCTCTACATCCCCCTCGGGTTGGGACCATCTAGTACTAAAAAAATGCATATCTCTACAGTCAAGCGCACCTTCCAAATCATACAGGATATTAAAGAGGCTCTGCTAGCAGTGGCTGACTTTCATGGACTTGAACTTATGCAAAGCGCTATGAGGAGAGAATCAACTCTAACCCCTCAATCCACTTCTATGGATGTCTCCCTCTGGAACCCTGTTTCCAAAGAGCTGCAGTAATGAGATGCTCCTCCACCATTTAAGGATAGCCCAAAAATATTGGCCGTTAAGGGGCAGCGCTCCCCTCCAACGTCAGTTTCAGGAACTCAGCTGATGAAGTCAGTTATCACTTTGCCTTGTTCTCCATCTCTTTCAGAGCGGACTACTAAGGTAGATCAAATATCACATCCCTCCAAGCCTATCTTGATCCCCCTTGGACTCACCTCAGGATGCCCCTAGTTCAAAACCTGCAGTCAAGGGGCAGCCCAAACCTATCACTTCCAAGGCAAAAGTCAAAGCCATTACCATTTCAACGACTCCCTCAAAAGTTAATAAGGTGGAGGAGCAACCCCAAGACATTTTGCCATAAGGGAAGCCCTGAAATTACCTCACAATTGATGAACTCCTTGATGTGCATTGATAACCCCTTTGATGACAAGTGTGATGGTGTTGTAAAGATGTTGGTCATTATGTTTTAGAAGCCCCAGGTAAAGTGGAGGTACACTGACAGTTTGAATCTGGTGAGAGTGGATATGTTTAGAATCCATCAAACTTATCTTCGTCAAGTGTTGAGGGGCTTTGAGATTATTGCCACTGCCAGTGATGCTAATTAGCTCATTGACACTCTGATCTGATCCACCTAGTGTGTTCATACCCTACATACTATCCAAGAAAAATATTTTGAAAAGACCAAAAAGCTTGATTTTACTCTCCATCTAAAGGAGGTCCTCGCTCTTTACCCAACTTGGGTGAAACCTTAACCAAAGTAGAGGTTGTTGTCAATAAAGTGCAGGTTAGAGCTTTCCTTGACACTGGGTCCACGGTGAACATAGTGTCAACAAAACTCATTAAAAAGATTAAGTTGGCCCCTGACCTCAACTACACCCAGGAGTTAGGTTTTGCTGGTCTAGCCAACACCCAATATATTGAAGCCAACTCTTCTCAGCCCAGCGTTTTTAGAAGCTCATCTTGTTAGCCTCAGTGGTGGCCTTGACCAATAATACCTATGATTTACTTAATGGTATCCAGTTCATGCTTAAATATGTAGAGATTATTGACTTAAAGAAGGGCTATCTTTCCTTGCTTAACTACAAGGTTCCTCTGATTTTGACCAATGATGAGCGTAATAAAAAGGATTATGCTTTCACAGTTGAGTTTACTCTTCCACCTTATTTTTTACACCACGGCAGTATGGCATACAAAAATGTTGCCTAAATCAGTGGACGCCCTATAGGGGTATCCCTTTCTATGTCTCTGAAGAGGTAGCAAGTAAATTGGGTTGGGACCATCTAGTACTAAAAAAAAAAGAGGTAGCAAGTAAAGTGGGTGAACAACGGGTAGTTGACACTTAGATTAACTTACAAATCTCCAATAACTTCTTATTGCACCTAATTAGAATTGATGGAGTTAGCCCTCTAGAGCCCCAAGTATTACCAGGCATGCTAGACCCCACTAATCAATGACCTATACATCTCCTTCTGGGGAATCTCACCACAAAGGACATGGTTGTCAAAAAGCATCAGGAGATTGGAAGAGGCCTGCTGGTCCCTATTATGAGCATCAAGCAAGTCCATTGTATTAGGTCTATGGCTGATATGGGCTTACCCACCAACCAGTTAATATGTACTTTGCCTACCGTTCATATCCCTTAGGAACTAATTCCAGCGGAGCTTGACAAGGTCCACACTCTATTTGAGATTTATAGCGACATTTTCTCTACCTCCAATACCAACTATGGGCACTTGAAGGATTAAACTAACACTATTGACGTTGGGGATACTCGCCCTAACTTCTCCAAACCCTATCATAAATCCAAAGTTGAGGAGCTACAGATGCAGATGGAGCTCAAACAGCTGCTGGACGCTGGGCTGTTGGTTTCATCCTAAAGCTCTTGGTCATCCCCTCTTTTACTTATAAAAGAAGAAAAATGGAAGTCATCAGGTAGTTTTAAACTACTGTAAGCTGAACAACCTCACTAAGAAGGACAGCTACCATATCACTTGTATTGATGACGCTTTAGCCCAACTCTCTGGGTCCAAGTTTTTTTCTGCCATGGACTTGGCTAGTGAGTATTGGCAGATGGACCTTTTACCAAAGGATCAGGAGAAGTGCGCCCTTATCTGTACTAAGGGCCTATTTTAACCTGCTCAGTTGAAACAGTGGTTATGCAATGTGCCTGCAACTTTTCAGTGGGCGATGGATCATATTCTTCAGGATCTCGAGCTGAGCTGTGTTACTGTCTACCTTGATGACATCACAGTTTCTAAGGCCCTTAACGAGAACATTTCACACATAAAAGAAGTGTTTCAATGGTTGCTGGAATACAACATCAAGCTGAAGCCCTCCAAATGTACTTTCTTTCAAAAGAAGTCTGATTTCCTTGAGCACGCTATTTCTCAAGATGGAATTTAACCCCTCCAAGAAAAGGTGGAAACAATATCTAAAATACCTGCGCACAAAACCCATCACAACATACAGGTATTTTTGGGCATTATGGGGTACTATCATCAATCTATCCCCAAATTTGCCCATCTCAGTGAGCCCTCGTATGTTTCTTGGCCAAAAATACCCCTTTACATTGAGGTGCTGAACAAAAAGCCGCATTTTAAACCCTGAAATAGTTGCTGTAAAAAAGCCAATCCTCCGCCACCTTGACTATTACAAATACTTAATGTCATTCATGGATGCCTCCAATTATGCCAATGGAGCTTTTAGCTCAATTTGATGAGCTTGGGGTCAATCATCCTGTGTCCTCTTCATCAAATTGCTCTTTAAAGCTGAGCATGATTAAATTATCACTGAGAAGGAGTGCTTGGATGTCCTGCTCAATGTAAAACACTATTACCCATTCCTATATAGAACTTCTTTAAAGTGATAGACCACGCCTCCTTGAAGTAGTTGCAGAATATGAAGGACCCCATGGGATGGTTGGTCGCTGGGCTCTGAAGCTCCAGCATTCCAATATGACTTTTTAGCACTGGGCGGGAACGCTACATGAATGTAGATGAGTTAACGTGGCTGCCCATTCTTCACTTAAACAATAGTAAAGCCAAGAGGTTACATGATCTCCTCATGACTCCTGATGCATGGGCTTTTGAAAATGAACCATTACAGAAGATGCTAGCATGGAACTCCTGCAACGCTAAGGTGGAATGTGGGAAGCTATACAAGAAAGTAGGAGTAAACTGGTTGCCTTATCTATGGCTATAAGGAAGAGTACCAGTGATCTTAGAATCCCACACTATCATGGGCCATGGTGGAGTCTGCAAAACCTATGAGTGGGTAAAAGAGAACGATTAATGGGAAGGCATCATGGAAACCATATCTGAAGATCTAGATGCCTGTCTGAACTGTAAAAAGCAATCTAGATACAGGACCTGGTATCAGTATATCCAACTACACCCCACCTACCCTTCCACACTATAAGCTTGAATGTAGCAGGTCTATACCTCAGACTACCAGTGGCAACCGTTATATCCTAGTTTGAATTGGTCATTTCACTAAATGGGTTAAAGTTGTTGCTTTCCCCGCTCAGACTGCTAAAGCCACGGCCACTTTCTTACACCAGTACATCTTTTTCCTGTATGTGTTCCTCCAGTTCCTCCTTTGTGACATGTGAAAAACTTTACTTCTAGAGTGGTAAAGCTACTTGCCACTTCCATGGGAGCTCAACAACTTTTATTGGAACCCTTATAAACCATCTATAGATGGCGCTGTAGAAAGATTTAATGAAACCTTGGTTCTGATACTCCGCAAAATGGCCAATTAAGATCCTCTCCACTGAAATCTTTACCTACCCAGTGCCCTCATGGACTACCAGATTAGCTACCATTGCATCCTCAAGGTGTCTTTTTTCCATGTACTGTATGGGCAAGTACCTGGGGTGACAGCTTTACTAGCCAAGGATATTTTCTCTGACAGGATTGGCCTTGAGCAAGCCATGAAAGCGTTGGCCCAACACATCATCCAGTTACAATTAGAGGCAATGATCAACTTGGCAAAGACTGTCACCAAAGAAGGCCAAGATGCTAATGAGCTCTGGGCCCCTTTTCCTTCCTTCCAAGTATCTGACTTAGTACTGTATTACCACAACTGAATCACTCCTATAATTAAGAAGCTCAGTTCTATCTGGAAAGTCCCATTTGTAGTCACATATAAGTGAGAGGATGAGTACTCTATCAAATCCCTTGCTTCTGGAGTCACAGTCAATTGGTCCATGGCTAGTTCTTGCATCTTTATTCATCCCCAACCACTCTTGAAGATAATGTCAGACAATTTCAAGTCCAAAGTATTAATAAGAGTGGTTTGGAGATAAATTAATGAGAACATTGGCCAAAAGACCCTGGTCATTCCTGGTGGAACCCCTCAAATTGGGGTAACACTTCTATTAGTACTTAGGCAAATAGCACGAGTTCTGGGTAGTCAGATTGCACCAAATTGTCAGCTAAATCAGGGGAGCCATTCTGAGCTCACTCCCAATATTACAGCTAAACTAGTGCAACCAACACCATGGAGACCAGCCCCTTTTATAAGGTTGGAGAGGGTCCAGCAAGATAAAAATATTTTTCTACCTTCTGATTGTTCTATCTATATAAAATCTCTGCATCATGGGTTCATCTTCCCGGCTGTCACTTCACCATCTACCCTTGCATTAAAGTGAGGTAAGTCTTGAATAATCCAATAGGTCAATAGCCCATAAAGCCTAATTTGGATACGCCTAGATTATAATAAATTTCTTGTCTGACTCACTTTAAGCCTTAAGACATTTAATTACTAAGCATCTCACTATTGAGAGGGTTCACTTTTGACCCTGCCAATATCACTATTAAAAATATATATAAAATTAAACCCCATTTTTCCTAGTATTTAAATTATCACATTTTATTCTTTCTGTGGCAATAAAATTTACCATTTTTATAGTAGCAGTAGAGAATTTTTATACTTCTGTTTCTGCTGAATTGACAAATCCTGTGCAAATTAGCACCAGTGAGCATTAGCCATTGCCAGGATTTTGACATGCTCTACTAACAAAATTTAAAAAATTTGATTGCCATTAGTTAGGCTTTGAATTTCCATAAATTTAAATACTAAATCATCTAGGCAAAAATTACCTAAAAATGCCATCAATGCTTAATTAAGGTAAACATCCCTAAAAGCAAACCAAAATATGCCATCATAATGCAAAGTGGAGAGCAAAAAAATCACCCAAAGCAGCACTCTGAGCTTGAAAGGGTGACCTAAAATAAAGGCTTTTCAAACATATAACTTGGATAAGAGGTTAAAGATGACTGTGGTGGCATTGTGCACCAATATCTGAACTAAGCTAACAAATAGCATGGTTGTCTATAGAGTTCTTGGCCTATCAGAATGCTACACATGAAAGTTTACCAGGATTTATCCTCCTTTCCAATTAATTTGTATTTCTCATTTTACCATTAATTAGTGCGGTATCATCCCCACGTTGGCCCACCTTAAGTAAATAAAAAATCGTTTTGTAAATTATAACCCACATACAACGCTAGGTAAAACATCCTATTGATAATAATTAAGCTAAAAATCATCAATAACAATCATCTTAGTTTTCAACTAGCCTAAAAAAGTTTGATCTCTGAGACATATGCTGTGTAAGTTTGAGTTATGAATTCAATAAATCAACATGAGCTACTCTAAGTAAATTAGCTATCTCATGGCTATATAACTGGTGATAGAATTATATAATATTAAATTTTATATAATTTATTATAAAATAAAAAACTTGACTGTGGTTGTTTCTCTGTTGAAATGAATATGTGCTATAATTGGTTTGAATTGATTCAGTAACTTATATCATAATATACTCATAAACAAATTGGACTCATTGAACCAGCCTAAGACCACTAACTGCTTGGCAAACCATAGAACCTAGAAAGTTAACAAGTCACTTACTACTTACTAATATTACCTTATCAATTAGCCAAATGACTGGCAACTGATTAAAACACCATTGAAACTATTGAATCAAACAAATAAAAAAATTCCACATTATAACATTATACTGATTGTCATTGAAAACATTTTAAATATTTACCTCTTACATATAAACCTTATTTTATTTTTATTATGATAAAACTAATTGTGAAGGAATATTAAGTTTTTCATATAAACTTAGTAAATGTGGTAAATTTCATTAATAGGGTGGGTTAAGAAGTGTATTTAATAATTAATGCAAAATTATAGGACAAATAATTTGGCAAGGTAAATAAAAGCAGTAAAAATAATTTCTTTGAGGTTAACTGACCGGGGGATGATCATATCAAGTGATCAAAAAAAAATAATTTAAACCCCTAACTACCAAAATGAAACGCATAAATGAGAGTTTCAAAACTAAACCAACTAAAAAAGACACCAACAAGGTGGAAAAGTGGCTAACCGTTAACAGAATATAGTGGAGGGGGAGGGGGACTGGGAGGCAGTTTGGTACCTAAACCAGTGCCACATCTAGCTCTGACTAAGGCATACAGAAAAGGCATTGGGGCATCTGCAATGTAAGGTGCAAGATGCTCAAAGGGAGGGTTAATTGGGGTAAGGTGAGGCATGCTGAGGGCCTCAGAATTAATAGCAAGGTGATGCTCAGCATCCATGTGGAAATCAGGCATATAAGGCATCTAGAAGGCATTTGAAGGGTAATACCTCTTTTGTTAAACAATAATTGTGACCAAATTTTCACAATAGCAGTATGTGCGGCACTGTAAAATTAGTGATTTCAGATTGTGAAGTGTGGTAAAATTCAGGGGGAATGTGATCTTGAAAAACCTTATCCTAGTATAGAATTGGTTGATGATGGGCTTTAAAGAGGGAAATATTTTAGGGAGGATGCTGCAACCATGGCGAGCTTATGGTCACTAAGTAATAGTTTGGCATTTATTTTAAGAAACATACCTTTTGAGGTTGGGTAATGCATCAAAGTTTGAGTTTCAAAAATGATCAAAGGTAATGACTTTATGTGCGGATGGGATGATTTTACCTAATTTGTTAACCTCAATTGATAATTCCCATGAATTTTAGTTAAGGTTAGTGAGGGGCAAAGGTGAAAATTTAGGTGTGGGGGAGCAAATGGGATGACAAATGGGTGGAAATGATAATCTAAACCCAATCCTGATTGGCTGAATCAAAGTATGTGGTTTGTGAGGTAAGAGGTATGGGTGGGGGCAGAAGCTTTGTGCTAGCCCAGCAATTGAGAAATTTGTGGTGGAAGAGGCAGAAAAAAACCCCACGCAGAAGCAGCTGGCACAGCCTCCAAGGTGGAGCCAGTGGCGGCTGTGTGGAGAAAGCTTTTTGGTATGATCTAAAGTAAAACAGATAGGGAAAACGTGTCAACCTTTGTCAACTCTATCCCAAAAGCAATGAGCTGGCGCTATAGCAAGGTGATCATGCAGGGGGATCTGCTGGACATTCTGGGGGTGGTGGGGGTTGAGGGTAGCAATAAATGAGGAACTAAAAGGCACTCTTCACCAGAATTTATGGTAAAGTGGAGGACAGTGTCAGTTCCATAGTCTGAAAGCCCTGCCATCAATGCATCATACAAAACTGGATTAGGAGATCTGAAGGTAGGTTTACAAAAGTTACCATCATCATGATATTGGTATAGAGACATATATAAGTGGTGGCAATGGAAGTGTTTTTATATATTAAAGGGGTTGCTACTGCTGCAGCTGTATCCTCCTCAGAGGAAAGCCCAATATCAAAGTAACCCTTAATAGGGTGAAAGGCATTAAATCCTATCAACACAAAGGTGGCAGAGGCAAGCTTGATGATTTTTTATTAGCATATGGGAACAAGTGACCATAGTTGACACAAAGGCAGAAGTTAATGCTGGAGCATGAAAGAGCATTAGGGTGGGGATGAGTTGGAAGAACCCACATGAGGTGCTAAGTGAGGTATTTCAGGTAAATAAACTGACCTGAAGAAATTGGGTGGACTGGATGAGCCAGGCCACAAGCATTTGCCCACTGAGAAAAAATATTAGAGGAGCTTTGCCACTGACCTGCACAAGAGCAGTAGGCAGTTAGGCCAAGTACATCAGTAGATCAGTTTTACAGTGAACTGTAGTAAGCTTCTTTTGAACTGATATATATATCATATGGCTTGGGGGTATGTTCAAAATCCAGGCTGGTATGAGATCATAGCATTTTTGAGATTATATCATTATAGACAGCTATCATTTTTACATAATTTAATTAATAAAATTGACTAAATTTAATAAAATAAATTTTTGTAGATGACAATCTGCAAATTTAAGATAGGTTGACCAATAAAAATACTAGAGATAATAAAATTAATTATTGTAGTTGGCAATCAGTAAATTTTGTTAGATTGACCACTAAAATCAACTAAACAATATTAAGTATTGACATGATATATGTCCCATATCTGGTGGGTATGTTCAGAATCTAGGCAAGTACAAGATCATAGTGTGATGAGCTTAAATCATTTCAGATAGCTATCAATTTTTATAATCTGACCAAATAAAAGAAACTAGAACTAAAATAAATTATTGTATATGTCAATCAGTAAATTAAACATAGAATGACTGATAAAATTGTCTTACTCTAATACATTAAATTATTGTAGTTGGTGATTAATAAATACAGCATAGATAGATTGATCAATTTAAAATTGGTTAGATTTACTAAAAATGATATTTATATTTGATCATTGAATTTACAATAGATTGACCAATTATAAGCCTTAGGGAACAACCTCTGTGGCTAGAATGGGAGTAATTCCCATTATGAAAAAAGGAGAAGGCTGGAAGCTGTTCCTTTCATTAAACTGGGCAATTTAGCTCATGTAGTAGATAAGAGATGGGTAATGACATACCCTTGTGAATTGTGCCCCTTCCACCTAAATTTACCACCAAGGAGTTGGATAAAATTTGTAAGGTTTGCCAAGAGGTGGCTTAGGGCAGAAACTGTTGCCAGAGGAAGATGGTTGGCATGTGTCCCCAGGAGGGGGTATCCATGAGTTTGAGTGCCACTGGGAAGGTTGAGCTACATTCTGCTGAGGTCAAATTACATTCTGCTGAAACTGAGAGCTGTAAGTTAGTTTTGGGCAATAAATCCTCCATCTGCCAGGTTTCCCCAAAGTTGTGAAAATGAGCCCATTTCTGACAGGTATGAGTGCAGTCAATCCTTTTCCCACTCAGTGGAGCTGGCCATATACGTCCTATCCATGGGCGCAACCTGATGCCCACATTAGATTTAGTTATCATCACACCAAGTACAGTTGCATCAGAAGGAATGTTCCTACCAGAGAATTCAATGTAAATCCACCTAATCAGGTTAGATTTGAGTAAGTAATGGAAAATGGTTCAGGATACCAATCTGCCAAAATTAATTATAAAATATTATTGACAGCAGTGCGCTTAGTCTCAGTACCCTATCATGTGAGCATTAAAGCAGTGATCCCCAACATGTACCACTATCATTCCATTTATTTTCCCTACCACCTTTTATTTTTAGTAAGATTTTTAAAAAATATCCAAAATTGATTTTGTGAAGTTTATAGCTATATTGAATAACTTAGTGGCAATGATTTCCAATTCTGGACTTGCTGGTTAGTCCTTGTAGCTGGCTTTCTCAATTTTCATCCATCAATATGGATGGCTTACCAAAGGTATTCTAGCTAGGATTTTGGGTGTTCACCTACCCAGAGTTCCAGGATGGTCTTATTAATCTTATCAACATGCTCTATCACATTAATAAAACAACTATAGTTAAAAATACAAAATTGTAGTTGGTAATCAATAAATTTAGCATAAATATATTAACCAATATAAAATCAACTAGATTTACTAAAAATGAATTTTTGTAATTGGTGATCAGTAAATTTAGCATAGATTGACCAATAAAATCAACTAGATCTAATATGGAATATTGTAGTTGGTGATCAATAAACTTAGCATAAATTAACCACTAAACTCAACAAAATAAAATAAAGTAATAAGGGTAGATTTTAGTAATTTGCAACATAAACTTAACAATAAAATTAACTAAATATCAAAAACTAAATAGATGAAAGGCTACCAACCTTATGCCTAAGTATTAGACCAATCAAATCAACTGAATTATTATATATCTGTCATAGAATATTTGTGTCAAGTTTATTTGAGTTTGGTAAATAGGTTAGGTTGTAAAGTTGAAAAAATATACTTTCATATATAATGATTTATTTATGATATTTCCTAAACCATCACAACAAAACACTACCTGATTTAATCTAAATCAAATAAATTAAATCTATCGGCTATTTTTCTGCTGTTTGTACAGTTTTGATTAGGCTAATCTGATCATTACTTAAGTAATCTAACCATCTCAGATATTAATCTTCCAAAAGTTAAAAGACAAAACACAATGATGATATCATATCATAACAGTAAATGGAATTTTAAGAATTTTAAATAACCTACAGTCATAAGGTATATATCATGCACTTAAGCCATTTACCATAAGGTAAACCTTGAAACCATTTTTACAATAAAATTTCTTGAAAGCAGGATCTAGCAGATAGATAAAGCTAAAGCAAGTAAAAACAAAAGCAAGTAAAAATGCGGGCAAAGCCACAGCTACATGATAGTTATCTATTATCTATCTATAATAATAAAAGCAAGTGTGTAGTGTATGTGCACAATGCCCAGCCAAAACTACAGCATGTAGAGCTTTGAAAATTTGGCTATAGATGGATGGGAGGGGGTCTGTGTGCACCTCAAAGCCTGATTTTTAATTTTCATAATATATAGAAAATTTTATATATAAAAATGATTTAAGTTTTACCTTATGGTAAAAAATTCAAGTGCATGATATATGCCTATGGCTGAAGGTTGTTAGAAACTTTCTTAATATTTTATCTACTGTTATGATAGGATACTATCATTATGTTTTATCATTTAACTTTTAAAAGAATAATACATGAGATAGTTAGATTACTTTAGTAATAGTTGAATTAGCCTAACTAAAACTGTATAAACAGTGGGCAAATAGCTGATAGATTCAAATTTATCTATTTTATATAAAATTAGGTAGCATTTTAGTTGTGGTGGTTTAGAAAATATCTTATAAATAAACTATTATAATAACATATTTATTTCAACACCTACTCCTAGAATATTTACTAATCTCAGATAAACTTGACACAAATATTCTTTGAAATATATATAAATTTGTTCAGTTGACTTGATTAGGCCAATATTTCAGGTATAAAATTGGTGGTTTTTACTTATAGTTTTATTTTATTTTACTCGAGGTGGGCCGACCTGGGGACGATACCGCACCGATTAGGGAAGTGAAGAAAATGGGAAAGGAGGATAAAACCCGGCAAACCTCCATGCGCGGCGTATGATAGGCCAGGAACTCCATGGACCGCCTTTGCTATTCGCTATCTCGGTTCGGGGCATTGGTGCGCAAAACCAACACAGTCAAAATCGTCCCCTACTCAAAGTCCATTACTGGGATCGAACTCGGGTACTTATAGTTTTTATTATCTAGATGGTTTTATCAGTTAACTATATGGTAACCTTTCAGATATCTATCTATATTACCTCATTTTATTTATTTGATTGATTTAATTGGTCAATATATAGTAAATTTACTGATCGCCATCTTGATAATTCATTTTAGATCTAGTTGATTTTATTGGTCACCCTATGTAAAAACAATCCACGCCCATAATAATTTAAGCTCGTCAGTTATGATCTCATACTTGAACATACCCCCCAGCCATAGGACATATATCATGTCAAAAAGTGAAAACTGTTTTTAATGGAAATCGGTATATTGCTACTGCTGAGAAGTTTGATATTCAGCTGATTCGATAGTTTAAATGGTTTTGGCGAGCGGTTGGTGGTTTTGGGTTGATTAATAAGCTTAACGGTTTTAATAAAGTAGTTAATGATTGGCTGATTCGATAAGATAGTTGGTTTTGGCTGGGTGGTTGGCGAATTTAGGTTGATTCAATGGGCTCAATAGTTTCAAGTAAATGATTGATGGTTTAGTTAATTTGGCAAGCTTTATTGATTTTGGCTAAGAGGTTGGAGGTTGGAATATTTAATGGGTTTAATGGTTTCTGAACTTATTAATGGCAATCTACCAACATAAAAACTAAATTAATGTGTAATCATCTGGCAAGTTATAAATACCGTAGCGAAGCACGGGTATTCCACTAGCAGATAAATAGTTTACCAGAATGGTAACCAGGTAATCGGTACAATTTATTTTGAGTCAAATTTGTGGTTCATGCAGTGTGGCAGGCACCGCGCAAGTGGTAAAAGAATCTAAAGGAAGGCTCGTGTTTAGCTAAATTTATACTCTAGATCAGTCATACCCAAAGTGGTTCATATCGCCACCAGGGGTCCATGGAGCCGCTGAGGGGTATGTGGCAATTTTAAATTAAATTGTGGGTCGGTAAGGACCACTTCGGAAACCGCTGTTTTTAAACTAATAAAAAGAATTCTGATAAATACTACTTTTAAAAATAAAAATTCACTATTTAAATTATATTATAAGTCACCATTCGTTACATCAAATTTAAATTTGCAATTTTACTGTGCAGCCGTGTGGTTATTTCACTTGTAGGTTTATCGCCAAAATAATTTAATGAGAAGGGGACCATCGGCAAACTAAGTTTGGGGACCACTCTTTAGATGGAAGGAAGAAGATCCAGTTGGAGTAACGAACTTGATTGGGAATTTTAATAGTGATCTGGAATTGATTTATAGATTTTTGCTAGTAAAATTGAGTGTTGTAATCTTATCTAAAATCTTGAATCGATTGGTAATGATGAATGGATGGGTAGAGAACTTCCATTAAAGTTACGCATGCGCACTCGCTTGGTTTGACCAATCAGATGAAATTGGGATTGATTAGTGTATACGGTACGGTTGGTTTCGGCCAATCAGATGAAAGTGGGACTAATATATATGAACTTGCTAAATTTCGACCAATCAGATGCATGTGGAAATGATTAGCAGATAAAACCACAGCCCTATGGATGGTTTCTGATGAGGGAAAGAATTGCCACGGAGGCTTTAAGTTTGGAGTCATACCCATGGTCGACTGGCACAAATGACGGTGAGTAGATGAGCCTCCCACACTCTGGCTACTGGATAATTAACTTGATTATCCGCTTTCAGTTTACTTTCCTTTAGCTGTAATTTTAATTATCAGCTTATAGGAAAACTGAGTAAACAGAATGTCAAACTTTCACAGGTTTACTGCCTCGTCAGCCCCGTTACGGCGGGTTAAAGGGGTTCAGTTCGGTATTCTATCCCCGGATGAGATTGTGAGTTAATCTTTTTCTTATTTATTCTCTTTAGAAAATTTTAAATTTTATCTCCTTTTTTGATGCCCCTTTCTAACTATTTCTCAAACTGGTTGCCTTGTGATTCCGTGTGTAATAGTATTTTTTATAACTGTTTTCCCTTTTGCTAGCCCATCTGGGGCAACCATACCGGCACTGGGATATTGTAGTTTTTAAATCGGAGCATCTCATTTAGTTTACCTTTTATTTATTTCACCTTTTAAACCCACACGCTTTATTTTTGGGCGTTATACCCGACTTCAAGCATGTTTTAACCCGCTTTAGAAAAAAATGTCGGTGGCGCAGATAATTTATCCTGAGACGATGGACGAGTCGGGGCACCGTCCCAAGGACGGGGGCCTTTTGGATTCAAGGATGGGCACGATTGACCGCAACTACAAGTGCGCTACCTGCAACGAGGATATGGCGGAGTGTCCTGGGCATTTCGGGCACCTGGAGCTTTGCCGCCCAGTCTTCCACTGCGGGTTTATTTCCCGGGTAAAAAAGATCCTCGAGTGCATCTGCTATTTCTGCGGTCGGTTGAAGGCTGATGAGGTAAGTATTTGGTGGCGCTTTGGGCTTAGTCATTGATCCTTTGCAGGAAAACGTTAAATTTCGCCGCGCCCTTCATATCAAAAATAAGCAAAAGCGCTTTAAGGCGGTATGGGAGGCTTGCAAAGCGAAGACGGTGTGCGATACCGGCAAAGAGCTTTTGGAAAACCACGCCAGCGAGGATGATGCTCTCGCGGCGGCCCGGCGCGCCAAAGTAGGCTGTGGTCACCGGCAGCCCATTTATCGGAAGGAGGCGCTCCGTATCTACGCCCACTTCAAGGCGGACAAAAGCTCTGAAGACGTCAGTCCAGATGAGAAGCTCATCATGACGCCTCAGTATATCCTTCAGACCTTCAAGAAGATTAGCGACGCGGATCTCGAAGCGATGGGGCTCTCAAGTCAGTTCGCACGGCCCGAATGGATGATTTTGTCCATTATTCCAGTACCACCGCCGTGCGTGAGGCCCAGCATCGTGGTTGCGGGCACGGGCCGTGGTGAGGACGATCTGACCCATAAGCTTAGCGACATAATCAAGGCCAACGATCAGTTTAAGACGTCCGAGGCTGAGGGCGTTCCAACCCACATCCTGGACGAGTTTGAGTTCCTACTCCAGTATCACGTCTCAACATTCAAGGACAACGAGGTCGCCGGGCTACCGGCCGCGACGCAGAAGTCGGGCCGACCTGTCAAGTCCTTACGCGCGCCTCAAAGGCAAGGAGGGCCGGCTCCGTGGTAACCTTATGGGGAAGCGGGTTGACTTCTCGGCGCGCACCGTGATCACGGGCGATCCCATGCTATCCATCAACCAGGTGGGCGTGCCGCGGTCTATTGCGCGTAACCTCACCTACCCCGAGATGGTGACTTCGTACAACTTTGAAAAGATGCAGAGGCTGGTACGCAATGGGCCAACGCAGCACCCTGGGGCCAAGTACGTGATACGCGACGATGGCGTGCGAATTGATTTGCGCCACCGGCGTGCCACCGGCGACATGGCTTTGCAGGTGGGCTTCTGCGTTGAGCGGCATATCGACGACGGCGATGTGGTGATTTTTAACCGCCAGCCATCTTTACACAAGATGTCCATGATGGGGCATCACGTGCGGGTGTTGCCGTTCTCCACCTTCCGCCTCAATCTATCAGTCACTTCGCCCTACAATGCTGACTTTGACGGCGATGAGATGAACATGCATGTCCCTCAGTCAGAGGAGGCCCGTTCGGAGGTGCTGGAGCTGTGCATGGTGTCAAAACAGATCATCTCTCCCCAGGCCAACAAGCCGGTGATGGGAATTGTGCAGGATTCTCTGTGCGGAGTGCGAAAATTCACCAAGCGCGACTGCTTTCTGTCCAAGGAGTTTGTACAGAACCTTGTGCTGTGGATCCCAGACTGGAACGGCTACCTTCCTCCCCCATGCATCTATTTTCCTGTGCCGCTGTGGACTGGCAAGCAGCTGCTCAGCCTTCTGATTCCCACCGGGATCAACCTGACAACCTTCCACTCAGCCCATCCTGACAACGAGAAGGGTTATATCTCGCCTGGTGACACCCGGGTTGAGATTGTCAATGGTGAGATCCTCTGCGGTATCATCTGTAAGAAAACGGTGGGTGCGTCAGCCGGCGGGCTTATCCACACTATTTACAACGAGTTTGGGGAGGCACCCACCATGCGCTTCCTCAATGGCACCCAGACCCTTGTAAACTACTGGTTCCTTCAGCACTCATTCTCCATTGCTATTGGTGACATGATTGCAGACCACGAGACCATGAAGAAGGTCAATCAGAGCATTGCCGATGCCAAGATTGAAGTTAGTCGGTGCATCGAGGAGGCGCAGTATGGCCGCCTCGATCCGCTGCCAGGTATGACTGTGCGTGAGACATTTGAGTCGCGCGTCAACCAGGCGCTTAACAAGGCACGTGATGACGCTGGCAAGATGGCTGAGAGGAGCCTCCCAGAGTACAACAACATCAAGCAGATGGTGGTCTCTGGCTCCAAGGGCTCTTTCATCAATATCTCGCAGATGTCCGCATGTGTGGGCCAGCAAAATGTGGAGGGCAAACGTATTCCCTTTGGGTTTCAAGGCCGAACGCTGCCACATTTTACAAAGTATGATCATGGCCCTGTCTCGCGTGGGTTTGTTGAGAATAGCTACCTAAGAGGCCTGACACCACAGGAATTCTTCTTCCATGCCATGGGTGGTCGCGAAGGTCTAATTGATACAGCGGTCAAGACAGCTGAAACTGGGTACATCCAACGTCGCCTAGTCAAGGCTTTGGAGGATGTCATGGTCCATTATGATGGCACCGTGCGCAATTCACTGGGCCAGGTGGTCCAGTTCTGCTATGGTGAGGATGGCATGGATGCGGCCTTCATTGAGAAGCAGAGCTTTGAGAGCATCCGCCTCTCCAACCCTGAGTTTGAGGACAAGTACTGTCTCACCGTCACACCCGCTGGTGAGCTCAACGTCGACAGCGCCCTGTTTGACAGCGCCGCCTTTCTGGATGTGGGCATCTCCTACCCAAGCTTTGACAAGCTGCTGCAGGATGAGTTTGCTCAGCTCGTAGTTGACCGCGATCTGCTGCGCAACTTTGTGTTTGCCTCTGGTGATGACAAGTGGCCCATGCCAGTGAATATCCGACGGTTGATCTGCAACGCCCAGGTCATGTTCCACTGCCATGCCCACCGCCCCACCAATCTTCACCCCTCGGTCGTCATCACAACTGTTGAGCGGATGCTTGAAGGACTCGTTGTCATTCGTGGCACTGACCCACTTTCACTTGAGGCCAACACCAATGCTACAATCCTGTTTAAGGTGTTAGTGCGGTCCATCCTTGCATCCAAGCGTGTGCTTGCGGAGTTCCACCTTACCGTTGAGGCCTTTCAATGGCTCATTACTGAAATCCAGACTCGCTACAACCTCTCCCAGGCCAACCCAGGCGAGATGGTTGGGACGCTGGCCGCTCAATCAATTGGGGAGCCTGCAACTCAGATGACGCTCAACACCTTCCACTTTGCAGGGGTTTCCAGCAAGAACGTGACGTTGGGAGTGCCTCGCCTGAAGGAGATCATCAACGTTGCGACTCACCTCAAGACGCCTGGGATGGTGGTTTTTCTGGCTGATGACTACTGCACTTCCGATGCCAAGGCCAAGGCAGTTCAGATCAACTTGGAGCACTGCACCCTATCTAGTGTCACCCACCGCACCCAGATCTTTTACGACCCCAACCCTCAAGACAGTGTCATTGCAGAAGATGCTGAGTGGCTCTTTCAGCTGTTTCAGCTCAATGAGTCCATTTTCAATGGAGTGTCAAAATGGGTCCTGCGCATCGAGCTGGACAGCTTGGCACTTGTTGATAAGAACCTGACCCCCCAGCGCATTGCCGATGAAATCCAACTTAAGTACAATGGCGAGGTTATCTGCTTTGCCACTGAGGAGAATGCCGATCCTGCCGCCATCCATTGCCGCATCTCGGGCCACGTCCATGATGGCACAGGGTTTGATGAGGACAACTTCCTGCGCAGGCTGGAGACAAACATGCTGTCCGAGATCACCCTGCGCGGCATCCCCGCCATTAAGCGCGTGTTCATCCAGACCAAGAAGAACACCTTTATTGATCGCACCTCGGGACAGTTCAGATCTCGTGAGGAGTTTGTTCTTGAGACAGATGGCACCAACCTCAAGGAGGTGATGTACTTGGAGCAGGTCGATCCTACCCGCATCTACTCCAACAACATTGTTGAGATTATGGAGGTGCTGGGGATTGAGGCTGCCCGCAAGGCTATCCTCAAGGAGTTGCGCAATGTAATCGAGTTTGACGGCTCTTACGTCAATTATCGTCACCTGGCGTTGCTCTGCGATGTCATGACCACTCGGGGTTCCTTGATGGCCATTACCCGCCATGGCATCAACCGCACCGACTCTGGGGCCTTGATGCGGTGTTCGTTTGAGGAGACGGTGGAGATCCTGATGGATGCCGCTTCCGTGGGTGAGTTTGATGATTGCAAGGGGATCTCTGAGAATATCTTGCTTGGCCAGGTTGCCCCCCTCGGCTCGGGTGCGTTTGATGTGCTGCTGGATGAGAACGCCCTGTTTGAACTTCCACGGGCTGCCTTCCTGGTGAATGAGCGCAAGGCGGCTGGCTTGAACGACAGCCCGTACTCCCCTTCGTCGCCCTATTCTTCCCAGATGACCCCCTACGATGGGCGTTCGCCCGAGCGGATTGACATGTTTGGTGCGGCCTCGCCTGCTGGGGTGCTGTTTTCGCCCATCGGCGATAGCGGTGCAGTTGGGTTTAAGGCGGCCAGCCCCATGCCAGGCCCCGTATGGGGAAGTGGCGATGGCAACGCTAGCCCTGCGTACATGCCCAATGCCGCCGGGTTGAGTCCAGCTTACAACCCTTCAGCCGTTTCCTTTTCCCTCAGCTCACCCAAGTATTCGCCAGCCTCGCCGGCCTACTCTCCCTCGTCCCCAACCAAGGGGGCTATAAACCTGACTCCCCAAGCTACTCTCCAACCTCCCCTCGCTACTCTGCTGCCTCGCCTGGCTACTCCCCAGTGGCAAGAGGCCCTGGTGCCAGCCTCACCTTCTCCCCTACCTCGCCTTCCTACTCTCCCACTTCACCCCGCATGTCTGCCGCCAGCATGTACTCACCCTTTGGCAACCAAGGCGCAGCGCAGACGCTTTTATCCGGGCAGAGTTACTCCCCTACATCACCATCCTACTCCCCTTCCTCCCCCGTGCGTACCCAGAATGCGCCCACCTTCTCCCCGGCTTCTCCTTCATACTCTCCGAGCTCCCCGTCCTACTCTCCTTCTGCAGCGTCGTACTCCCCCATGGCATCTGGCCAGTCAGTTGGATCCCCCGCCTATCGCCCCGCCGGTGCCAGCTACTCTCCCGCCTCCCCCAACTACTCGGTGCCCACCTTCTCCCCCGCCTCTCCCTCCTATTCCCCCAGCAGCCCGTCATACGCCCGGGCGAGCTACACCCCAGCTTCGCCATCCTACTCGCCAATGTCGCCCAGCCTGTCGGCCGGTGGCAGTAGGAGCAGCTACAACCCCACATCGCCCAGCTACTCCCCCAACTCCCCCGCTGGGCCCAACTTCTCTTATGGCAACGTATCGAGTGCAACCCCCTTCACCTTCAACTACCCGCTTGGCAGCCATCAGGATAAGGATTCTGAGCCTGACGAGTCCGAGTCCCCCAACCAATGAACAGATCCTTTAAGGGTTATAACCTTGCTCCGATAAATATTAATAAATTCGATCTCTATTATGCTTTACAATTTATACCCGGGCCATTTAAATTTATGCCTCAGTAACGATAAAAGTTTGATAAAGTTGAGCCTCCAGATAGGTGAGGCCTTTGGTTAATATGCGATGGCTAGGATAAAACTTTGCATGCTTTCAACCTTGCCATCAAACTTTAAAAGCATCGCCTATAACCCTGCGGAGCCCGGGTTCCCGCATTAAGCGTTTAACCCTTGACTTTAGGATCCACTCTGACCTGAGCAACCCATTTAACACGTTCGTCGCCCAGCGTGATTCGGTTGAGTTTCTCACGGGGACCAAATGTGACTATCGGCAAATTGTCGAATGCCAGGAAGCGAGAAAAATAAAAAATATAGCCTATAATCCCAATTATCCAAAATCCTTACAAATGGGTTTGGACTATTTTAACGAATATTATATACTGTGATATAAATATTTATTATAAATATAAATTAATAAAAAAGTGTAACATAATATGAATTATTTATGTTTTTATTTTGTATCTAATTTATCCAAGCATCTACCCACACAGCTAGGAGCTTCGTTTTGCGCGCTATTTTCTTACGTACTTCTGAGCTCCGATGGTGGTTTTGGGTGGGTTTTTACCACTTCAATTTCATTTAAGACGTCATATTTTAAATGCTATTAGCGATGCTAAACCTACAAATTGTTCGTTTTCACGTTCGTCGCCCCGTCACCCATATTTGGGTGACATGGCGACGAACGTGTTAATCCCAACGTGGAGGCTTCTAGGATCCATAGTTGATTCGATAGAGGGGTATGTAGGTCTAACCGCATCCCCGCCTTTATAATCTGTTGGGTTAAAAATCAACCTAACTAGGTTTAGTAGGCCAGCGTTGCGTTAATTACCAACTTTATCCTGTTTATCTGTTTAACCCGTAAGCTCATATAACCCTACCATTCGGCCGGTCGTAAATATCCTTCCTATTATGTTGATCGTAAAGATTAATTGGGGTGGGTTTAGGGTGTATATAGATGCAACCGATCGCTATCATAGATCCAAAGATGGCCACCCATGTATTTGGGCGTAGAAGTTGAAATTTTTTAGATTACATTTACCTTACCCTATAGTTAATTACCATAAGTTATTATCGGGCATTACCCGGGTTTTGGTATACCATCTTAGGAGTATAAAGTTATTTAAATGGTAGGAGGTATAGGATTAGGGTTTAATTTGTCATGTTGAAACTTTTTTATATTTGGTAAGGGTACAGATAATATCAATTAATGCTTCTATCTAAAGTGGTATAGGAAGCCATTTGGGTATTATGATCGTTTGTCAGTTTATTTGAATACGATTAAAGTTTAATTGGATATGGAGTTTGGAACCTTAGTTAAAGCCTAGCCAAGTAACCTATAGTTTTGCTTGCAGTTAAAATTTTAGATATTATCTTAAGCTTTTATGTAGTAGTTCATTATTAGGCTAGATATGGTTTAAACTTTATATAACTAGCGGAGTTACCCAGCGTTGCTCGGGTTTATGAGCTCACACTGAGCCTAAAGGCTGTGCCAGCACTACGCTTGAGCCACTCGGACTAACAGCTTCGCAGGTGCCCCCGTGGCTGGTGAGCTGGTATCCTAAATCTACTTAATTTACAATAATTTACTTAAAACTCTAGCACTAATTTTTGTTTAGTTTTGGGTG
Organism: Massospora cicadina; assembly: GCA_022478985.1. Taxonomy (NCBI): domain Eukaryota; kingdom Fungi; phylum Entomophthoromycota; class Entomophthoromycetes; order Entomophthorales; family Entomophthoraceae; genus Massospora; species Massospora cicadina. Next base: position 52,393 of record JAKSZP010005444.1, read on the forward strand.
AGCAATTTGGTGAATTATTTAATAATATTCGTCAATTCTCACCACTCGCCTAAATAGATTGAACCTATCAGACTCAATTGGTTTTGGGTGAGCAATTTGGCGAACATTTAGATAATACCAGAAGATCCCAATCAATTCTTTATTAAATTGGTAGATGGCTATTGATAAAATTAAGAAATCAAATTATATTAATTATTTGCTTAAATATAAAATTATTAACCACTCAGCCAAAAATCAATTAAACTTATCGAATTAACTATAACATTAGCCACTTACCTGAAACCCTTGAGCCCATCGAAACATTCAAAATCCACCACCCAGCCAAAACCAGTTGAACTTTTAAATCAACAACCAAAAACCACTAACAACTCACCAAAACTAATTAACTTATCGAATCAACCAATCACTAACTGCTTGCTAAAACCATCAAGCTTATTAATTAACCCTAACTCACCAACGCTTGCCAAAACCATTTAAACTATCTCTCAACCTAATATCAAACTTCTCAGCCGTAACAATATACCAATTTTCATTAAATACATATAAGATTTTCACTTGTACTTATAAAACTTTTTTTTACTATGAAAATAATAATTTTTAAAATTTATAAACTTTCTCCATGAAAAAATACTTATATGTGTCAACTTTCGTGGTGATCCGTCAAATGGTGTCAGTCTATAATCTTATAATATATATATACCAACATCCATTTATATATATATATATATTAAAAAAAATTTGTTTCTTATCTCATTAATAAGCTAGACATAGTCTAAAATTTATATATAATTAAAAGAGATATCTTTATTATATAAAGCATTACTTTTACATAGTCAATACTTAATGCTTTTTAGCATTTAAGTACTTTGATTTTTATATAGCTCATTATTAAGCTAGGTATGGTCTAGATTTTATATATGGTTAAATTACTATATTTTTTACCAAAGCATTACTTTAAAATAAAATTTTCTTACTACTATTTTATATATAATCTCAATACTTTAATTTTTTTATCTATATCACATTAATAAGCTAGATATAATCTAGATTTCAAATGTGTTTGAGAAGGTTTCTATATTATAGAAAGTTTAATTTTATATAAACAATTCTTACTGCTATCTTATATACATGATCTTGGAATTACATACCCTATACAAAAAGTCTCTTTCCCTATAATCCCCTCTTCTAAAAACCTTATTAAAATTCAGCTATATTTATTCTTATAATATGTATACTTTATATGGCATTGGCTCCTATACCTAAATTTACTAGTTCATACCAAAAAAATATATAGTTAGCCTTATAATAAGCTAATTTTTATAATCAAGGCTTCAATATCTATAGTTTTTTCTTAACCTGTCCTTTGATTATAAAGATATCACATGTTACCAATTATACTATCATTAGTCAAAGCTATATTTTCTCTAATTGCCTTTTTTTAATCCTTAGGTTTATATAAAATATAAGTAATTTCAATCAATTTATAACGCTTAAAGACAATATGATGTTTATAATAGAAATTCTTACAACCATAGCTAGATCTAACCTTAAGGTTATTATATAACCTATAATTTTAAAGTAAAGCCCACATATCAATACCCATTTCCTAACATGTCTATTATGATTAAAAATAGTTTATTTTATTCTTTAAATATTTCTAACAGGTTTAGCTTTCTATTTTATAAACTATCTACTATTAGTACTAGTGGTGCCCAACCCAAGAGGTGGGTTCTCCACACATAATTATTTGATGTGTTCCAAACAAAGAGATGATAAGACAAAAATCCTAAAATGACACCACAGCGTTGGCCTAAGCATCCATATTAGAAGGAGAAGTGGAATCAAGGTGGATTTTTTTCATTCTGGTTTCATTAGGTGGTGGCAAAGGCAGACAAAAAGAAGGCTGGATTGTCAGTGATGTGGGGCATAGAGAGAGTTGAAGGTTCTTCTCATCAATGAGCCCAGTGGTGTGCATCATCTTGATGTATTGGGCAAGTTGATGTTTGACAAAGGTAATAAGTTTGGGCACAAGTAAATGACTTGATTTGTTGGTGGGGTTGAATATAGTTGGGATCAAACAGTGATGATCTCACTGTATCAATGCATGCGCAGCCTGCTGCAAAAACATTTTCTTCAATATCAAATTTTGCTTCTTTGGGAAAATATATAAGGAAGTTAGGGTTGGGAATACCCTCACAAAGTAGCTCAATTGCCATATGGAGGGCCTGGCAGAGAAGGGAGTTAGTGTATGCAGCAGCTGCTTTTTCAGCCTTTTGATGAATATTTCTATAAACTGGGAACCTGGTTAGGATGGAACAGTGGCAGGGAGCCAAATTGGGTGAATTGTATGAAGAATTCTAACCAGTTAAAGTTGAATTTAATTTCATAGGTACATTCATCATTGACAATCCATTTGATGGCATTAAAAGGATTTGATACTGCCAGCGCTGGGCAAATGACAGGAATTGGTTAAGTGGTAAATGCTTATTGGCTGCACACAGTGTACCAAGGCAAATATGCTAGCGCACAAGCTGCAATTTTCTCAGGGAGACTTTCTGGTAGTTGAGCTCTGGTTGGGTGTAGCAGCAGGAGCAGCACCCACAGTGATGAGGTTGGGGGAGGGAGGATCAATACCCATCTAAAACATTACCTAAACCAGTAGTGGAGCTGACACCAGAGGGAGGAGCAGCAGAAACAGCTTTAGCAGAAAATTCTTGGCACATGCACATTTAGTGGTTGAGATCAAAGCACAAGGGACAGATGGCACAGCCATTTTTGATGTATGCGCAGAAGTGATGATCAGAGGTAGATTTGATCATGGCAGGGGGTATCACAAGGTGGGTGTCATGACAGAAGGGTGGATCATCATAAATATGCAAGTTCTGGAAAGATGATCTGTACCATTGTGAAATACAAACTTCAGCATAGTGTCAGTGCCATAGCATCCAAGCCTTTTATAAGTTCATGGTGAAGGCATTTGGGGGAGAGGTGAGAGGGCAAGCTGACAAACTGAACCATCAGTGTGGCCTCATCTGATAATTAGATTAAATGGTTGAGATAGGGGTATTTTTATAAATTAAAGGCAGCTGTGCTGCCACCATGGCGTGGGCTTTACAAGGAAAGCCAAGATCAAAGTATCCCTAAAATGGGCAAAAATCTTATATATCTGGCAGGTTGTAAACTGCCATGGCCATCTTGATGATGGTTGCACTAGCAAGGAGAAGAGTTTCACATACTCAATCCAGAGGCTGAATGCAGGTTTCTCTGAGGGAGCACCAGGGGCTTTTGAGCACCGCCTGGTAGCATGCAAGGTGGTGGCTAGGTCCCAAGGTTGGACATTTTAACTAGAAGGTTCATGAGGCTAGCGGGGCCAGCCTAGGGGCATTTTGATGGTGCAATTATCAGTGGTAATAAAAGGATTTCCCAAGGTTGAGACTTAGGAAATTTGCTACAACAATGGTTGCAATCCCAAATTTCTCAACTCAACTTAATTGGTGAGTCAAGGTACTTTAAGATAGTTTTAAAAATATGTATATTCCAGGGAACTTCTGATAAATTTAGGTTTTCTCAATTCACCAGTGGATGGATGTTGGGATGCTGACATTTTTCAGGCCTTGTCGACGCCTAATCTATTATTAATTTACATATCTCTTGCAGGGCTACTATTTATCAAGTATGGATATGTTCCCCCTTTCCTAATTTGGAAATTCTACATATTTTGGTTTGCTTCATCCAAAAGTGAGCCCATTTGGTTATATCAGCATCATTATAAATTTTTTAATCTAAGTTTTATACATGGGGACTTTGGGACACAATAAGACAAGGCTAGGAGGGTATCCAATGCCTGGAACACCAGGAGGTCAGTTTTTACAACCTGAATGGAGCCATGCCAATGCAGGACCAAAGGGTAACAGAATTGAGTGAGTACCTGGATTCTTTCCCCAGAGTGGGCCTTAGGCCGTGATAAGCCAAGGAAAATTCTGCAGCTCAAAAGTCACAGACCTGTGAAGCTCACTTGATGACAGAGGACAGAAGCATATGGAGCGTCCAACGCACCTTGACCTGTTGGTGGTATAATTTGTGTATTATTATCACTCAGCATAAATGTATGGGACACCCAAACATGGCATAATTAAAACTTACCACTGGGTTTTGTTTAAGCTGTGAGGACTTGCATTCTGATGCAACCTAGGTAGCCAGAGGATCAAGGTGACTCTCTTTCAGTATATTTTTGCATATGTCAAGTTGGTGAACAGAGTCTTGGGAGCCCCATTTGTTACATCATTTCCAAGTTATTTTCTTCTTAGCAGGTTGTGCACCATAAAAAACTTCAAGGTAGCCTTGTAATAATGTCCCAAGCATTGCTCTGGGCCCTTAAATACTCCTTTCTGTTGCACTGGCTTTTCATTGAGGGGGATGGGGAGTTTGGATGTGGTCATTTAGACATCTGAAAGTTGAGGCCTTTTGCGCCCACCAGGGGATTTTCAAGAAAAATGTCAAATCTTTCTGGGGACCCTACCATTTTTGAGTGACCATCAATTTGCTGAGGCCGCAGTGGCCTCTCCTGATAGCTGCCATCTCCACAAATCCGTGGCACTCTCAGTCGCTGAATTTAAAGAAGGGCTACTGTCAGGGTAAATCCTGACATTAGTGGAATTCCTGAGATCATAGATATTGTCAGTCAGATCAATATAATATGTGAAGTTAGATCGAATAATTGCATATCAAATTAATTATTGTAATGAAAATATTCGATTAATCGTTTAAATCACTTCATTTGCAATAGTATTCAGTCAATTAATTGCACCAAAACGAATTTATGATGAGACTGAGATGATTCCCACTGCCTTTTAAAATCACATGCAAGTTGCAATCCCATAAGCTCCAGAGAAGAATAGTGCACTGTTTAAAATCAATTAAGCTTAGGTAAGTCCAGGAAGTTGGATGTATATAAAACCAAGGCATTCATTTGGTTAATATTTGCGGTCAATAAAATTATTCTTATAATGCAAACACTATTAAGTTTATATACTAAAGTGTTATCATTACCAATCTACCACCCCAGCCTACAAGAAACTCCCTTCCAACTTTCTCCTTTTAAAGCCATGTCTTTAAGCAACTCCCATACCAGTTTACCCACCATTCCTTATACCTGGACACCTCTAGTGTCCTTGTCATACTGGGCTAAACCCCTTGGTTATGCTAACTTATGGTTAGCTACCCCCAACCAGGTCAGTAGTACACCAGTTCCTGACAATTTGACCGCCACTATTTACAATAAGTAGCCCACCGCATTTTTATTATTGAGGGCTTTGATATATGCCTTGTTGATGGAAAGTTACCAATTGCTGGTATGTATGTTTCCCCAGTAAAAAAAGATAAAAGAACTTATAAAGGAGCAGTAGGACCCAGTCAAGTGCAGACAGTTAGTGTGGCCAACCATACACCTATGACTTACCCTACAGTTCCCCTGCAAAAGAAATTATCTTTAGCTGAAGTGAAAGAAGGTCTTACATTGTTGGGGTTGTATTTTAAAGCTTATCCTGAGACCTATTCAGATGATGCACGGAAAATTATGGAAATGGGTTCACAGATCACTGGTGATGCGCTGAGTTGGTTTATAAGTAACCTAGAAGAGAATGATAATGTGTGCACTAAATATGAGGAATTCTAAAGTCAATTGTTAGCAGCAGCAACCCACACTAACACCAGATTAGAGTCAAGGATAGCCTTGATGAATTTTAAGCAAGAAGGGAAAACTGTTGAGGTATACATAAAGATGTTCCTGGATATCTTTCAGAAGACAGAGTTAGATGAAGAAATGAGAGCACTTTACTTCAGACAAGGGTTAGGAAGCCGCTTAGCAGAATTAATCAGACATCATTCCAACATGCTGCCATTAAAAAAGTTATTGTTATCACACAGAATAAATGGTGAGTGTTGGCGGACCAGAAGAATCTGTATTTAAGGGAATTACAAGAAGAGAAACCCCCAAACCATCATTTCCTCATTAAATAATGATACTCAGTCTTATCCATTATTAAGTGTGAACTTACATGTTGGAAAGAAGTGTTTGAAAACTATGGCTTTTCTGGACAGTGGGGCCTCACGGAACTTCATCTCAGAGCATGCAGTGAAAATTCTGGGCTTGCATGCGAAGAAACCTTTGATGAAAGTAACCTTGGGAAATGATGAACAATCTTTAGCATATCGCTGCTCACGTCACATTGACATGAAGTTTGGGGTAAGTAAAATGAAAGTTGAGTTTTAGGTCCTGCGTAGTTTACCCCATCCTGTAATTCTTGGGTATCCTTGGTGGACACAGGTTGAACTCCAGCACAATTATGGACGGAACTCTATCACAATTAAGCTAAAGGATAAGCTCCTTGAGTGTGTGTGTTAGAAGAGCATAAAGGTTTGGACATGTCTGCAACTGTAAATCAGGTTGTTCCATTGGAGCCTTGCAAAGGAAAGATCCCTGAGTATCTCTCAAAATGTGCTTCACTTTTTGGAGAGGAGGAGGCTAAGCAACTACCAGCTCATGGATCCTTTGATCATGCGATTGATTTACTAGAAGGGAAGCAGCCCACCCATGGACCTATTTATAGTTGCAATAAGGGGGAACAAATTTCCCTGAGAGAATATCTGGATACAATGCTTGAGAAGGGGTTCATACGGGTTTCCCGCTCTCCCTGTTCATCACCCTTGTTGTTTGTTAGTAAGAAGGATGGTGGACTACAGCCACGTATAAACTACCAGAAGCTCAATGATATAACCATAAAGAACCGGTATCCCTTACCTGATGCTGATCACTTGAGTGACCAATTGTCTGGAGCTAGAATCTTTTCCAAAGTTGACTTGAGGGATGCATTCAACCAGATATGGATAAAAGAAGGTGATGATTAGAAAACAGCGTTTAAGACACTATTTGGGCTATTTGAGTACCTGGTGATGCCATTTGGGTTGTGCAACGCACCTAGTACATTTCAACAAATGATTAATATGGTGCTGGGTGGCTATCTGGACCACTTCTGCGTAGCCTACCTTGATGACATTTTGATCTACAGTAAGACGCAGAAGGAACACTTACTGCACTTGAATTTGGTCTTTGAACAACTTGGAAGGTACAACTTGCATGTGAAGCTATCAAAATGTGAATTTTCACAGGAAGAAGTTGAATTTCTTGGTTATGTTGTGGGCAGGAATGGGTTCACCATGGCAACTAGCAAAGTGGATGCCATCACATCTTGGCCTACACTTAATAGCCAGAAGGATTTTTGTAGTTTCTTAGTCTTGGCAAATTTTTGTAGAGATTTTATCAAAGACTTTTCTTCTATTGCATTACCCTTAACATGGCTTACATCAGAAAGTGTTCCATATAAAAGGTCTCAGGCAGCGGAAAAATCTTTTTCTGACTTGAAGGCTGCCTTTGCTTCTGCACCTGTGTTGGCAATGCCCGATGAAAAGCCCTTTGTGGTTGAGACTGATGCTTCAGGATACGCTCTTGGGGGGGTTTTGTTGCAGGAGGGGGATGATAGTAGGCTGCATCCTGTAGCCTACTATTCCAAGAAATTCATCTCAGCGGAATGAAACTATCCTATCTATGACAAGGAAATGTTGGCTGTTGTTCAATGTCTCAAACACTGGCGCCAGTACCTGTGTGGGGAAAAGTACCCAGTGAAAGTTTTGACAGACCATAAAAACTTGACTTACTTTTTCACCCCATGGCAATTGAACCAGTGTCAGGCATGATGAGCACTTACTCTGGCGGATTATGACTTAGACATTGGTTACAAACCTGGGAAAATTAATTTGGTTTCAGATTCCTTAAGCTGGCGTCCTGACATGATCCCAGAAGAGGGGTAAATTACCAAGTTTAATACACAGGTGCTTTTGAAGACCAAGGATCCCGCTGCATTATTATCTCATCTTGTGCTAGTGGGCCGTGGAGATGAGATTTTAGATGTTCAAAATGATGATGCTTTCTGTCAGAATGTGAAAAATGATCTCATTTAAAACTTAGACAGTGTGCAGTACAAAAAGGGTTACTCATTAAAGGGTCATTTAGTATTCTGAAAAGTTGTTTTTATGTGCCAGAAGGACCTTTAAGATTGGATGTCATGCGCGAGCACCACGATGTAGGCATGGCAGGACACCCTGGGGAGAATAAAATGATCCAACTGATTCAAAGAACTTATTGATAGCCTGGTCTTAGAGGGGATGTCTTAAAATATCTAGCAGGTTGTGAGGTCTGTGGACGCACCAAGGTTCATAGAGGACTTCCTGAAGGACAATTACAGCCATTGTCAATTACACAAAAGCCATGTGAGTCAATATCCATGGATTTTATAGTAGAGCTACCCCGTTCCCAAGGATTCAATGCAGAGTTGGTGGTGGTAGATATATTTTCTAAAATAGCTTATTTTATCCCAGCTACTACCAATGTCACAGCTAAAGAGATAGCTCATCTGTTTTTGAGAAATGTATTCCTGCATCATGGTACTCCCAAGGAGGTGATCTCAGACAGAGGGCCTCAATTCACATCAAATTTTTGGAAACAGCTCCTTGTAGACCTTGGAATCAAGAGATGTGTATCCACTTCATACCATCTGCAGACTGATGGACAGACTGAGAGAGTTAATCAGGTGCTGGAGCAGTACCTGAGATGCTATGTTAATGCAGAGCAGGACAACTGGGTTGATTTGTTGCCTATGGCCCAGTTCTGTTATAACACTCTAGATCACTCTTCAACTGGAATGTCACCGTTCAAAGCTAACTATGGGTATGATGTGAACTGGGAACCATTACCATCTGTTGAAGCGGATAACCCCTGGGAGGTAATTTTTATGGAACATTCATCAAACTCATGCACTTTGATTGGCTAATCTGAACTGAGCAGTACATATTTACAAAGACTTTGCAGATAAAAAGCGTGTGCCTGGTAAGGTGTTGGAAGTAGGTAGCCAAGTTTACCTGGATGCTCAAAATATTCCTTTGGATGTACCATGTCAGAAACTTGCCCATCGGCGTGTAAGGCCATACAAGGTCACAGAGGTTATAGGAAAGGTGGCTTACCGTCTTGAATTGCCTGAAGGTTGGAAAATTCACAATGTATTCCATCATTCCCTCTTGCACAAAAAGAAGAAATCTCTTTACCACACCAGAAAGTCAAAGAGCTAGCACCACCACTGATTAAAGGTACCTGTCCTGAGTATGAGGTGGAGGCTATTAAAGGGAGAAGAACACACCATGGTGAAGTACAATATCTGGTTAAGTGGGCTGGATGTCCTGCAGAAGAGAGCACTTGGGAGCCTGAGGAGAACTTAAAGAATGCAGGAAAGCTATTAAATAAATAGAAGAAGAAGGCCTTGCAGGTAACTTCAGCCTTGGTGGGGGATGATGTCAGGGTAAATCCTGATATTAGTGGAATTCCTGAAATTATAGATATTGTCAGTCAGATCAATATGATATGTGATAATGTTAGATCAAATAATTGCATATCAAATTAATTATTGTAGTGAAAATATTCGACTAATTGTTTAAATCACTTTATTTGCAATAGTATTCAGTCAATTAATCACACCAAAACGAATTTATGATGAGACTGAGATGATTCCCAATGCCTTTCAAAATCACATGCAAGTTGCAATCCCATAAGCTCCAGAGAAGAATAGTGCACTATTTAAAAATCAATTAAGCTTAGGTAAGTCCAGGAAGTTGGATGGTATATAAAACCAAGGCATTCATTTGGTTAATATTTGCGGTCAATAAAATTATTCTTATAATGCAAACACTATTAAGTTTATTTACTAAAGTGTTATCATTACTGATCTACCACCCCAGCCTACAAGAAACTCCCTTCCAACTTTCTCCTTTTAAAGCCATGTCTTTAAGCAACTCCCATACCAGTTTACCCACCATTCCTTATACCTGGACACCTCTAGTGTCCTTGTCATACTGGGCTAAACCCCTTGGTTATGCTAACTCATGGTTAGCTACCCCCAACCAGGTCAGTAGTACGCCAGTTCCTGACAGCTACATTTAGCTGAATTCTCCGCTGATTTCCCTGAGGTGCAAAAGTGGAAATTGAACAATTAAAAGAAACTGCCACCTCCGCTGTCAAGCATGTTGCTGCACTGGCAGAATTTTCACTCAAGAAATGTATCACCAGAGCCATTATTACGAATTTTTCCAGCTTTCCAATGCACACATACAAGCTGAACACCATGTTGCCAAACTTCTGGAGGCTTTTCTTCAGGACTAGATTGTTACTAACAATCTTAACAATTATCTTTTTCACCTCATCCCACATCCTGAGGATGAACCAACCCCCTTGCTCTCAGCTTTGATCTGCTTCTTCATTGGTGAAGATGAAATTGATAATCCACCTGATCCCCCTCCCCCTCCGTCATGGTGGGATAAGCAGTTCATGACTGCTACACCTGATAGGTTACTTTTCCTTTTGTTTTGGTGTCTCATCATTTATTTAGGGCGTTTGGTTTGTGTTTTTCAGTTTGCCTATTTTGTTTTGTATTGGTAATGTCAATCCCCTGGTTGGCTTATCTTGAATAAAATTTATAAATTTATAAATTTATAAATTTCTGAGGACCCTAAACTTCCAGTCAAATCCCTTCAGGCTTCCCTTATTACAAAGTCATCCATTGGAAATTGCTTAGTCACAAATTTTCCTCTTTATCGGTTCTGGTTTGCATGTTCTGGAATAAAGTTTTCATGTGGGTGATGTAACAATTAGTGATTGTACATGGGTTTATAAAGTTGGGACTTAGGAACTCTGCTATGATGAAAGTTAATTTTCCAATTTTCTAATTCAACTTAATTGGTAAGTCAAGGTATCTTGGGATGATTTTAATAAATATTTATATTTCCAGAGGGCTTACAATAAGGTTAATTCCCTTGATACACTAGCGGATAGATCTCAGAATTATGGCATTTTTCAGGCCTTTACCAATATCTAATCTTTAGTCAATTTGAGTAGCTCATGCAGGGCTACTATTTATCAAGTGAGGATGTGTTCCCTCTTCCTGCACTTAGAAATTCTACATATTTTGGTTGCTCCTTCTGAAATAAAGCTCAAGCGCTTATAACAGCATCATTATGATTTTATATATTTAAATTTATTATATTTGGGGACCTTAGGCCATAATACAAGGGCAGGGAGCAGTATTTACCGTCTTAAAATGCTGTGTGGTAGTTGCACAACATGAACAGAGTCATGACAATGTAGGACTAAAGGATAACAGGACTGAGTGAGTACCTAGATGTATTCCCTATATAGTGGACTTAGGCCACAATAAGACAGGGTAGGTTTGCAGCCTTAGTGGCGCAGCCCTGTGAAACCCACTAGGCAACAAAGGCTGGCAGTGTATGGAACGCCTGACACACCTTGGCCTGTTAGGGGTATAATTTGTGTATTAGTATTTCTCAGCGTGCGAAGTCTGGGACACTAAAACACAGTGTAATTTGAACTTGCCACTGGGTATTTTCTTTGAGCAGTTGGGACTTGCATTCTGATGCAACCTAGGCAGCTAGAGGATCAAGGCAACTCTACTCTGGCATAGTTTTGCATATGTTGAGGTGACAAACAGGGCCTTGGGAGCCCCATTTGTTACAGGTGGCAGCCAATAAATGCTAGGAGGTGGTGCATCACTGCCACATATGGGGGAGGCAAGTGTAAATCAAATTGATATAGGCTAGTAGCAGCATGAAAAAAGGGCTGGTGAGTGGAATTTTTAAAATATGAATTTAATTGAGTGAGTTATCATAGGGTAAGAGATCTTTATACTACCTGTTTGAATAGCTACTATAAAAGACTAAAATTAACTTTTAAGTGATCTATAATCCTCACAGTAAAGGGCTTAATTTCTATAATCTCATTTAACTAAAGTATAACTAAAGATAATTTTAGCTTTGAATCTAAAAATCTACACATTTGTAGTTAAGCGCTTCAAGCCTATACCCCTTTTTAACCTGTTACTGATATCTAAATATAGTTTTTCTTATTATATATACTTTTACAATCAATGCTCTAAATTTTAAGCGGTCTCTTTTAACCCTTACCTAATGTAACTATAGATAATATTTAGTATATTAAATTCCATATAACAAGGACCTAATACCTAAACCCTTTTTCTAGGTGCTTTGAAATTCAACTTTAGTTGTTATTTATTAAAACTAAAAGCAATTGTATAAAGTGGGACCATCTAGTACTAAAAAAAAGCAATTGTATAAAGTATTCATGCCTATACCACTTTACTAACCTATCACTTATGATGAGACATAGTACCTTGAGTGAATAACTATATTTGAAAAGTTATCGTTCCTATAACATTAAAATCCTCATCACAACCCTTACCTAAAGTGACTATAATGAAAGAATAATTTAAGTGAGGTGGGTCAACCTTAAGTCAAAGTTATTGCGCTTGATTTCTAAACTGTGCTGGTTTTAAACCTGTTTCATTCAAAACCCAACCCAGAGTGGTAGCAGAACTACCCTACTATTCTATCCACTACTCTATAAGTGATTATGATATTTATAAAATCTGTTAAAAAATAAAACTCTAGTGCCTAAATATACTCTTTAAAGTCTTACCTAAAATGTCTAATTGATCCAAAATTATAAATTTTATAGATAGATATAAGTAATATAATTAATAATCTTAATTTTAATCTAAAGTAGTATTATATGTTATATATGCTTACTGTACTATCTGTGCTATGTTAAAGTACTACCAATTAAAACTAATAATATATAATTTTAATTGATTTATGGGAAGGGTGCCCCAGTGGCAGAGTAGGGGCTCAATGACTGCATCCTGAGTTTAATCCCGGTAGATAAACTTTGGGTAAAGGAATTTTATGACTGTGCTGGCATTGCGCACAAATGCCTCAAACTGAGATAGCAAATAGCAAGGCAGACCATGGTGTTCCTGGACTATTAGAATGCTGCATTTATAAGCATACCAGGATTTATCCATTTTCCTATTGTCTCATCTCATTTCCTATTATTAGTGTGGTATTGTCCCCAGGTTGGCCCACCTCAAATAAATAATTTTAGTTAATTTATACCAGCTTTTGTATTGATAGATGGCCATTAATAAGTTTAGGATATAATTAAACCTTTTCTATTAATAAATAACACCAAATATCTTAACTTAAAGTGATTTAACTTAAATTAACAACCTAATAACCATCAAACCACATAGAAAACCCAATTATGCATCAAATCCAAATATTCATTAAACTTATTAAGAACTAATAGATTTAGTGGATCAATCAATTAACACTATACCTTTTAAGATTAGTGTATCCCCCTTTAGGTTAGACCACCTAATGCTAAAAAACACTATACCTTTGACAAAAATGAAGATTCAGAAAGTGACGCTGGAACAAAAATGCACAAACCATTTTAAATTAATCTGTGGAGATGACTTTGTAACTAAATCATCCAGACAACTTGTCTTTTTATTGTGTTATAGAATAATACCCAAAAGAAGCTGATTTAAGTTTTTTTTTCCACCCTCAGAAGGAGGGTTTAAACTAGGGTTATTCATATTAGTATACAAAGAGATTTTTAACAATAACTTTGTTTATTTATACCTTTTTGTAATGATCCAAAACTCACTACATTGCTTAAAGCACTAAAAAAGGCTTGATAAAGCTGAAAAGCAAAACTCTAAGGTTTGTATGACAATTAATTTATCTAAAGCAAAACAAGCTTTAAAATGCAGCCTAAAAGCTATCTTGATAACCAAGAAGGTGGTTCACTTGGTTTTTAAAAGCTTTATACCAATTGTTGGGATAACAATGCGCATACTGGGAAGAAAACTCTGGGAAAGCATCAAAACTTACTTTTGGCTATTAGATAAGATTTTCCCAATCTGAGTAGCTATCAATTTCACAAAACTATAATGTTAAACGGTGCAATATCAAATTGAGGCTTCATTAAAGATCCTAAGGTAATGATCTTTTAAGTGTGAGAGTTGTGAATGCTACATTTGAGTAAAACTAGATCATGATAATTTTGTTTTACAAAACGAAATGTAAAAACTTCCACTGGGACCTTCTATCAGTGTACAAATTTTCACCAGAATTGGTTTAGTAGTTTCTGAGAATACCTTGGAAAGCCTAAACCATTCTAGAACTGTATTTATATAAGCAGAACTGCTACAACCTCTATCATCCAAAATACCTTTTAAAGAAACGTTTGATATACTCACTTTCATATCATACATTATAATATATTCAGTATCTTAAAGAGCTAAGTGACTCTAATACTAAAGTATTAGAATAATAAATCATATAGCACCTAAATCTATATTTTTGTTGAGCCCATCTTAAGTACTAGATGGCACTGTAGACAGTTCTTATGTATATAATTTTAAATTTTGAGATGAGATATTGCATATAAAATTTACTCAAGACAAGGCCAAAAATTAAACTTGTTACCTAAGCATTAATACTACAATTAAAATATGTCAGATACTTTTATTTGGATACATCCTAAACAGATATTATAATATAGGTGATTAATGCCAATCTGTTAATGCTTTTAAAACAATATATTAGTGAATTACTATAAGGGTATACTAAATCATCTTCTCATGTTAGAGGATGTTCTATTTTAATACACAATGCCTCAATGAGTAGCTGAAGAAAGATGTAAGTTAAATAAACCTTGAACGAAAGAGTTAAAATTTGAGTTCTGAGAATGTAGTTATACCCAAACATGCTGGGCCCCACAGTACTCAAAGGGTATAATTTTAATTATATCTAAACTGTGCTGATACTCATCATTTTTATACTTGCATAAGTAAAGGTGGTAATGTTAGATGTCATGTTTACATGACTTATTAGAAAGCACCAATCCCAAGGACAAGGATGGGCGGCAGGAGGTCCAGAAGGTTAAACTTCAGGCTCTTCCTGACCTCAAGCACACCTTGGACCAAAGCTGGTTACAAGCCAAATATGCCCAGGTTGGTACAAGTGAGGTACAGAACGCCCAGCCCCTTGTTTTGGCTCAGGCGTTAAAATGGATGAGCTATTTAATTAATGATGATGGCACAATCCGGTTTATTGGGGAACTGGGGATCAAAACACATTCCATTTATGAAATTATAGCTTAGGTCAGATACAACTTTGAGTTTTTGTGTGCCCATTAGGGCACCCAGTGCAGGCAATTTGCAGGATGAAACCCAGGGTACTGCCCCCGCTGCACTGGGGCTGCGTGAATCTAAGCACCACTGAAGTGGGCCCAACCACAGGTGGGTCAGGTACAACTTCAATTGATCACTCAATTGAGGTCAGTTATAAAGTATATGACTCTTTTGGATAGAAGCGTGCACCTATTGGTGCACCAAGGCTTGGGACCACTTCCACCAACCCAGAATTTCCCCAAGATGGTTTGATTATGTCTGCTTGAGACCAACATTTCTCTTTGGTTGTCTTCCCTAATAAATCCCAAGTTGTTTTTACACTTATTCTATATGTTGACTTGGAAAAACCTGTGCGCAGACCTCTTTGAGGAGGTCTTGTGACATGTTAGTCAGTTTATTCTATTTTAAATAAAGACAGCCTCAGGAACCCCGCTGGGTCTACCAGGTTCCTTCTAAACCAGGTTGCTCTCACACTTAACTCCTATACTAAACTTGGTCATAAACTGCCCTTTGGGGTACAGCCAAGTTATGCTGTTTGTGAGATATCTTATTACAGTTACTGTACTCAACACCCTAGCCCTATTTTTACTTAGCTCCTGCTCACTTTGCTGTGCTATCATTATATTGACACTGACGACGAGTTTCCTTGCTCTGGGCCAGTGCTTCATGCACTGCCAAGTGGGGAACTGGAGATCTATAGACATTATTTTGACATTAGACGACCAACCTCCTATCTTTATGTGCACAAATTTGTTTCCATGTGGGACTTTTGTGAGCTGCAAACAGTATGCGCCAGCCTGTGGCCACGGCTGTGGTGGGGCGCCCCACTGTTTTCACATTTTGATTAGTGATGGAGAGTTCTGGCGTTATTATTGCTACCTCCACCTGAAAAGTACTCACCCTTCTTGCTATAACTGTGAATATGGATGCTTTGCAATCTGAGAGTCGTTATTCCCAAACTTTCCACCAAACTCAATAAAATTAACACAAATAAAACTTTTTTTCTTTGGCACCACATTCAGATGGTGCAGGCAGGGTCATTAATGAAGGGCCTGGGGGTGTCGGCCTTGAATAACGTCATACAACCCATCATGGAAAGGGTATAGGGTCATTCACATCTCAAAATGCGTTTTATAATGATGTTTCCATATATACCACCAATTCATGTCTCTTCCCATATGGCTTAGAAGTGGACCCCATTCCAGTGTATCAGATCACTCCAGAGAACCCACGCTTGACCACAACCATGATCCGCAGATCTCAGGAGGTGGAGAAGGTGTTACAATTGAATTATAAAAAAATTTATGCAGTTGCTGAAGATATGGTGTAAATGTGGCCTCAGTAGTAAGAGTGGCTAACTTTCCCTCTCTATTTTTTGATGCAAAAACATACTCTGGGGGTATGTACAGCCCTGAAAAAGAGTTTGGTGGTGAAGTGTTGTCGTTTTCTGCTTATAAATTAAGATCATTTGGGTTATTTTTTTATTGACCACTACCCTTTCATATTCTTTAGGGAAAAACAGCACTACTATTTTGGTGGATACTGGAGACTCTGAGAATTTTATGGACCAAGACCTTTCCAAATACCTTGAGCTGAGTTACTTGCCAGGTGGTATGATTAGAGGAGGTGCTTCTCAAGGTATATCACGCCGAAAATAATGGGGTTTTTGGACTATCAAGTTGGCGCCTATCATTTATATGACCACTTCCAAGCTATCAAAAACCTCTTGTACCCCAACATATTAGGTGTATAGTGGTGGCGAAAGTTTGATGTCAGAACTAACTTGAAAGAAAATACACTATCCTTAACTGTGAAGAATGGTCTTGAGTTTGTTGTTCCTTTGGATGAAGCCAACTCTTAGGGCAATTTGCCCATTGGCCCAACATTCACACTCTCAGTCTTTCCCCGTTGTTGAAGCCCACGTTGGGGGTCCCCTTATCTTCCTGTTTGGAGGGGTTGGAATCATCTTTTGAATGAGCTTCAGCTAATACAATACTGGATCATTTAGAATTTGATTGCAAGTTCAAGCTCACCATTGATTTGGTGTGTATATCTTCCCCAATTTATCCGTTGATAGTACATGAGGAAGCGGCCTTAGATGTGTGGGTTAAGGAGCAGTTGTCCAAAGGTTCTATTTTTCAGAGAAACTCCCCTGTATGTTCCCCAGTTCTCTTTGTTGAGAAGGCCGATGGTACCTTATGCCCCTGTGTAGATTATGGGAATTTCAACAACGTCACTGTACTAGACTTACATCCCATCCCTGGACTCACAGATTGCACGCTATGTGGAGAAGGAGCGAGTCATCTCCAAGCTGGACTGTTTAAACGCGTTCAATCAGATCTGCATCAAGAAGGGCCAGGAGTGGTTGACTGCATTCTGTAACAGAAAAGGAATCTTCCAATTTAGGGTTATGCCCTTTGGGCTTAAAAATGACCCTGCTATCTTTCAATGTCATATTGATGCGGCTTTGGGGGACTTGCTTGGGTGTGCGCAGTAGCTTGTATGGATGATATTTTTTTATTTTCCCCTGACAATGAGTCCCATGAAGTACACCTTCAACAGTAGTTTGAGCGTTTAGAGGCTTCCAACCTTACGCTGAAAATCAGTAAGTGTGAGTTCTTTAAGTACCAGGTCACCTTTCTGGGCAACGTCATGTTTGACCAATGGCACATGATAACTCCATACAAGGAAAAGGCGATTTGAGAGTGGCCCACTCCAACTTTAGTTAAGGAATTAAGAAGCTTTTTGGGGACGTGTACGTTCCTTAAGAAGTTCACAACAAACCTTTCTGAAGTTGCGGCGCCTTTTTATAAGGCAAGTGGGACAAAAGTACTTCAGTGGTCCCCCATTTTGGAGGATGCCTTCCAAGCATTAAAGTGTACTTTGCTGTCCACTTCCATACTTTGCCATTTCAAACCCAATAAAGAGTTTATTGTTGCTTCAGATGCCTCAAACTTCGCCATAGTGGCAGCCCTATTACAAGTAAGTGAAGATTGAATAGAGCATCTAATGAGATATTTTTCTAGGAAGGTGTCTCTACTAGAGGTAAACTACGCCATATATGATAAAGAGTTACTAGCAGTGGTTGAAGCGATGACTTATTTGCGTCATCACTTGCATGGCACATCCCAACCTTTCCATGTATGTACAGATCACCATGCCTTACTGTACTACCGCGCACCTCATGTCCTAACCCCAAGGCAAACCCGCTAGCATGAGACCCTTTCCCAATTTGCATTTTCTTATAAGTTTACAAAGGGCAAGGAGTAGGTTTGGCGGAAGCTTTGAGTCACAACCCTACACTTACTCCTAATTATAAGAAGGTTGAGGTGCATAATACCAATTTAATGATTTTCCTGGGTAAGATTGCATCTCAACTTTCCTCTCCCTTGGTCAATGGGCCAGCGCTCGCTCTCTAGAAAATGCAGAGGAATATGGTATATTCAGGAAAGACATCCTTTATCAGCCTTTGTCATCTGGATATACTATGGTTTCAGTAAAGAGCGCATTGAATCAGAAGAATATTACCAGAAGTTATCATGTAAAGGATGAGATGGTGTGGTTTCAGGGGCGCCTATGGGTTCCTGCTGGACCACTTTGCCTTGAAATCATCTGGGACCATCATGACGGAATTACCATTGGTAATCCTGGGAAGGCGAAGACCCTTGAGCTTATCCTCTGCACTTGCAATTGGAAGGGATTAGCCGCTCAGGTAGGCAGTTATTGTAAAGAGTGCTTAGTCTGCAACCAAATGGAACTGAATAGCCAGCCCTTAGTAGGGTTATTGGTACCAGTTCAAAAGGCTAATGGGCCTTAGACTTCATTATCAGTTGATTTTATTGTATAATTGCCTGTATCTGATGGCTATGATGCTATCATGGTGGTGGTGGACCGTTTTATGAAGTTCGCCCACTTTATCCCATGCAGGATCACAGTCACCGCGGCTGATATGGCTAGGCTTTTTGTTACTAATGTGTTCACTCTTCATGGGGCCCTTAAAGAAATAATTAGCAATCGGGTACCCAGTCTACCTCTGTCATTTAGGAAGAGTTGTGTAAGACTCTGCAAATCCATCCTGCCATTCAACTGCCTATCACCCCCAATCAGATGGGCATACAGAATGAGTGAACCAGTGCCTTGAACAGTTCTTGCAGTGTTACATCGTCGCAGATCATTTAGATTGGGTTTCCCATCTCCCCATGGCCCAATTCAGTTATAAAAACGCACAACATGCATCATTTAGTTGTTTTCCTTCTTCACCAACTATGACTTCAATCCCGCCTTAAACATGGAGCCCAGTTGTGGTTACCAAGGTGGAAGCGGTGGTGGACTTTGCAAAACTAATCAAGAAGGTACACCAGGGGGTGAGCACTAATTTAAATGCAGCCATGCAGGCTTACAAGGAAAACGCTGATGGTAAGAGATGCGTTGGACCAGCGTATAAGAAAGGATATCTCGTGATGCTGGATTCTAAAGTCATCCCATTCAAGCAGACATGCAAAAACTAGGACCAAAGAGGATTGGCCCATACCACGCTGTCAAAAAGGTGGGCCACGCCTCATACCAGCTGGATCTCCACACTTTGTTTCAAATCTTTCTAGTGTTTCATGAAAGCAAGACCATGTTGTTTGAGGGCCCCCCTCCCAAGACTATTGAGGCTTATCTCATGGATGGGGCATCATAGTGGGAAGTGGAGGAGATTGTTGCCTCTCGTTGAGTAAGAAGAAGGCTTGAGTATCTTGTATCCTGGTAGGGATTTGACAAAGCGGAGAACAGTTGGGTACCAGCGCATAACTGCACTCATTCCCAAGAGCTAATTTCAGCATTCCATGAGCATTTCCTCATGGCTGCAGGAATGAAGTCCAATCCATCCATTGCTGCCATGAAGTTAGCCCTTTCCCATAAAAATTATTCCTTGGCAAATGCCCCTGGAGGGGGTGGAGCCCAAAAAGGAGGAGAGGGTAATGTCATGTTTACATGACTTGATAGAAGTCACCAACCCCAAGGACAAGGCTGGGAGGCAGGAGGTCCAAAAGGTTAAACTTCAGGTCCTTTCTGACCTCAAGTACACCTTGGACCAACTCTGGGTACAAGCCAAATATGCCCAGGTTGGTACAATTGAGGTGCAAAATGACCAGCCCCTTGTTTCAGCTCAAGTGTTAAAACAGACAAGGTATTTAATGAATGATGATGGCACAATCTGGTTAATTGGGTTATGGGGGTTCAAAACCTATTCCATTTATGAAATTGTGAGCTCATGACAGGTACAACTTCACTCAATCAATCAAGTGTGGTCAGTTTTGAAGTATGCAACTATTTTGGATGTAAGCATGGCCTATTGGTACACCAAGGCTTGATACCACTTCCACCAACCCAGAATTTCCCCAAGATGGTTTAAATATGTTTGCTTGAGACCAACGTTTCTTTTTGGTTGACTTCCTTAATAAATCCCATAGTCGTTTTTACATTTTTTCTATATGTTGATTTGGGCAAACCTGTGCGCAGACCTTTTTGAGAAGGTCTTGTGACATGCTAGTCAGTTTATTTTATCTAAAACAAAGACAGCCTCAGGAACCCCGCCGGCCCTGCCAGTTTCCATCTAAACCAGGTCGCTCACGCACTTAACTCCTGTACTAAAATTGGTCATAAACTGCCCTTTGGGGCGCAACCAAGTTATGCTGTTTGCGAGAAATCTTATTACAGTTACTGTATTCAACACCCTCGCCCTATGTTTACTTAGCTCCTGCTCACTTTGCTGGGCTATCATTATATTGACACTGACGACGAGTTTCCTTGCTCTGGCCCAGTGCTTCATGCACCGCCAAGTGGGGAACTGGAGATTTATAAACACTCTTGACATTAGGACTGTTATAATATAGGATACTCTACCTAAACAATATACTGAGGCCTACTCCTAAAAGCTAGAAAGGATATCCTACACAAAGCCTTCTGGAGTTTTATTGTATAGACAACTAAAATGCATTCTTTTTAAAATAATTTTACTCTATATGCTGTGCTGACAGACTTTGCTTACATAAAGGTCAACAAATTTCTACATCTTGTTAGTCAAGTTTTACTACTAAAAGGCATACATCTAGAACCTCTTCCCTTAATAGCATGTAAGTACTATTTATATCAAATGTAATACATTTAAATTTAAATTTTAAATTTATTATGAGGCACGCCAATCAGGGGATGGACATTACTGAAGCGCAGAAAGCGACAAAAAACTGTATGACCTAATCTCCCAGACTGAAAGAAAATGCCTGTTCAAAGAACAGGTGAAACATAATGATTGAGACACCAACCTACCAGGTGGGACAGCACCGAGGCGCTCATCCTACCATGGCGGAAGGGGAGGGGGATTGGGGGGCTCATTATCAGTCTCATGCTCCTCATCGGCGAGAGCACAGGCCAATGAGGAAAGCAAAGGGGTGGGGTGATCAGCGACATGGGGAGCGATGTCAGTAACAATTGGCTGCTTGAGGAAATTATCATACAACAGTAAGTTGCCAATGTATTTAGAAATGGTGGCCTCTGCATTAATGCAGAGGGCAGGGAGCTGGGACAGTGAAGCCACGGAGGCGCGGGTGTCATGAGAGTTGGCCTGCAAGGCGGAAACCACTCTCTGGATGGCATCCTTAGCGCGCTTGTGGGCAATTTCAATGGTCATTTTGTGTGATACAGATTTGGATGGCCTGAGTATGGGGGGCGGGAGTTCCATGGCTAGCGCTGCTACTGATGACTCAGCCAGTTCATGGATAGTGGTTACTTCAGGGTGGGTGGCTGCTGCAACAGTTATCTGGTGGTCCAATCAGAACTCCATGGCGTCTGGTTGGGGGGCATAATATCATTGAGTGACCAGTTTGGGATTCTGAACCTGGATAAATTCGTCATATGTGGGTTGTGAGGCCTCAATAAAATTACCCATCTCAGCAGTTTCAGCCAATGAGGACCATGGATTCTAGTCAAACTCAAAATTGGGGTCTGCAAATTAGAAGTGGTGTGGCTGGCAATTGCAGAATAACGTGGGAACCCACATTAGTACAAGTCAATTCCTGATTGGATGAGGTGCAAGTGGCACTGGCCTGAGGAAGGGGCTGGTTGGCTGCAGCAGGCACTGAGGTGGCAGCAGGCTTTGGGGGATGGGGGTTAGGATTGTACCCCATGTCAGAAAAGTAGTGGGGTGTGAGGCTAAGTGGGGGCCATGCAACAATTGCACTGGGTCAGAGGAAGTCATGAGGGAGGGGCATTTATGCTTTTTGTGATCTAACTCAAAGCAGGAAGGACAGATAGTCCTTCCGCCCTCTACACGGGCCCAGAATGGTGGTCTTGGGCAGAGGGTATGATGGCGCGGGGTGGAAGTGACAAAGGTATTTTAAAATTTATTGGGCTGATTGGGGCAAATGCCCAAGGCCCAGCTAGGCGAGCAGCCCCATTGGGGACCACAAACTGAAGGATGGGGTTTAAGCCATATGTGGCCAACCCTTCCATTAACTCCTGATGGAGTGCTGTGGGGGGAGGTGAGTGGGCAACCCCACAAATTGGACTACCATGGTCATGTCAGTGGGGAGCTGGGTGCATGTCGTTGAAATGGGTGTGACCTTGAAAACCAGGGGCACAGTAGCTGCAGTGGCGGCGTCAGCTCTGCAGGTGAAGCTGAGGTTGAAATACCCCTTAAAGGGGCGGAAGTTGATGAAACTGGCTGGCAGCATCACCACCTGGGCCAGGTCAATAATTGCTTGTTCCTCATACAGGAACAATCTCCCATACTTGACCCAAAGGCCAAAATGGAGCTGGGAGCGGGGGAGAATGAGTGGGCTGTGAGGCACCATCTGGGTACATGCCAGGTGGATGGCGAGATCCTTGGGCGGATTAAACTGACCCAAGGACTTATTGTGACAGGACAATCCAGTCCAAGTGCATTTTCCCGCTGGATGGAAAATGCTAGGTGGGTTTCGCCGCTGCCCCACACTGGAGCAGCCAGCGGCAGATCTGTTGTCATTAGGGATTGAATGGTAGTGGGTGGCGTTTGATCAATAATTGTTTACTTATTTTCTCAGAAGAAGAATGTTGTGAGTGAAAATTGGCTGAATAGAGGGATCAAATGTAATACAACTTGAAGTATTTCTGATACTTTTTAGAAAGCGCAGATTTTTAGGCTATATCTAATCTCACTTTATCAGAATTTAGAAAAAAGCTAGCAAATTCACTTAAAATTATAATTCAAATAAACATTATTTTAAGATGATACCTACCCAAAATATAATCACTATCCTCTCTCTGTTTTCCCTTTCACCAACAAAGTCTCTACCTTTCTGCCAGTTACTACTCATTAAAGGTTGTATATGTGCCATATTTACTGCCTTAATTTTTTATTCACTATCAATAACCTCTTTCAGGTGGCAGAGTGCATCACATAAAGGTGATACAACAGTGCAACTGAACAAGCTTATAATGAATTTATAAAGTTTTACTATAGACTTCTATTTACTTCTATGACATTCTGTTTGCTTAGAATAGATACAGCATTTTTAACAAAGTCTGTCAAAATATTGCAAAAATGGTTCACTTGGTTAGAAATGTACTGCAGATAGAATAAATCTTTAAAGAGAAGGCTATGAAAGAGCTGTAGGGTCAAATTATATAAGCTGAAAATGACGCTTCTAGCCATATTCTGCTTATCAAACTAACTTGATAAAAAACTTTAGTAGCTATAGTTCAGTATTACATTACCTGCAATAATGAGCATAACATTAAAATAAAAAAGTTTAATTTTTTTATGCCCCTGCCCTTTGTCACAGCTTAAGAACTTTTAGCCTACAGGAAATTTTAGACCATCCTGTGCTTTAAAAATCTCTATCAGTCAAAAAAATGCAAGAGTAAAAGTTTATTAGATAAATGTGATCCTTCACTTTAAGTAAAAACTGTTGCCATGTCAAGAGGACGTGTCTCTTGCATTGATAAGACTTATTCATCCCAATCCAAGGCTTTACCAGACCTCTTATTAACCTGAAATTTATATATGCCTAGCTGAGCATTAGTTGCCAGCCTAAATAGAAACCATTAATCTCTAAAAAAGAAGATACCAGTTGAGACAAACGACACCATGTGCTATGCAATATGTTAGAAAACAAGAAATTTAGATATGAGATTTATAAACAGCTTACAGCCAAAGATTTAGTTACTACCATCTATAATGTAAAAAAAGTAGTTTAACATAATTTTATATAAGACTAAATGACATTAATCAGTAATTCAATTAAAAATAATATAACCTAGTCAAACTGAGCAAGCAGGTGTTAGTGCCCTGTCTGTTCCTGTGGAATTAACAAAGTCTCATTAAGGATAGTATACCAGAGGTAAATTTAATATCAATTCATACTGCCCATAGTAATCTCCTACTGAGGTATACCTAACTGTACTTAAAAGTATTGCTTTATACTAGTTTATATAGTGCAATGATAAAAATGTAATTTATAGTTACTTATTATTAGACTGTCTTATTTCATAATTCCTATAAAAATTAGCTTTCATTCTATTTTATGTTAAACCTGATACAATTAAAATATGAATCTAAGGATTTTTCTTGAAATCAGGCTATATCTATTATAAACTGTAGATATGATTATCCAACTCAGGCAAGGGGATCCCACCAAAGTTTATAAATAGTTCTATAAGGAGCGTCAACTTTAGAAATCATAAAGTTTGTTTTATATTAATAACAGCTTTATTACCTATGATTTATGATTATTCTTATCTTTATCCTTTTATACAGGGGAGATAATGAGAATTATTAACTTGCTGGTAATAAGTAATCCTTAATTGAGATACCATCATTATTAGCAAAAGGTAAAGTTTTTTTACTTTAGCCCAACTCTAAGTAGTTTGAAAAGCACTCAAAAATTATTTTATTGAAAGGCATATCACCAAAAAGATAATTAGTGTTACAGTAAATGTCCTTATTGGCAAAAAAATATTTTCATGAAGATAGAGGCTTTTAAAACTTTTTATTCTTTTTATCTATTATAAATCTAATACTATCACTTATCCAACATAACATAATCAACTCTAAAATCTCAGGAAAGTAACGTATGTACAACTAAAATAAAAACATATCCTACTTAACTCTGATCCCACCATCTTTTTTCCCTCATTTAAGTTCTTGGATCCTCAGTTAACCCTTTCGCTAATTCAAAAAAACTTATTTTTTTGGCCCTGAATTTTTGCAAAATTTTTTCAGTCACTGTTTACAATTATTATAATTATTTTTGTCCTTTTCTATAGCATAAATATTTAATAAGTTTTGAAATAAACATATATAACCCTTACTTCTTAAGCATATATGCGTTTTTAAATTTACATAACCCTCATTTTTTGGACGCATATATGCGTTTTTTAGATTTACATACCCCTCATTTTTTAAACGCATATATTCATTTTATGATGTACATAAACCCCATTTTTGGGATGCATATATGCGTCAAATCATTGAGAGGGTTAATAGTGTAGTTGCTTTTAATAAGACTCTAAAAACTCTTTGAGTTTCTGGTAATGACTTACAACACTAGTTATTTTTGAAGATATATCTTCTATGTTTTACAAGTGATTTTATTTGCAATAATTTACTCAATATTTTTACCCTTTTTCCTCTTAAGCCCAATTTTGAGAGAATTTTGTAAAAAAGTTAAAAAACAAAAAAGCAATCCAATTAAATGCGCTCCTGA
This sequence comes from Massospora cicadina, assembly GCA_022478985.1. Lineage (NCBI taxonomy): Eukaryota > Fungi > Entomophthoromycota > Entomophthoromycetes > Entomophthorales > Entomophthoraceae > Massospora > Massospora cicadina. The sequence continues at coordinate 78,293 of JAKSZP010005444.1, forward strand.
CCCATTAATGTCCACAGCCCCACCATCTGCTGCTCCAGTGTGGGGCAGCAGCAAAACCCCACCCAGCGTTTTCTGTTTGAGGGAAAATGCGCTTGGATTGGTTCATTTAGTTCTACCCAATCCTTAGGTCAGTTCATTCCAACCAAAAATCTCATCATTCACCTTGCACAATCCCAGGTGGTGCCCTATTACCCTCTCATCCTTCTCCACTCTCACATGAATTTCAGCCTTTGGGTCAAATATGGGAAATTGTTCCCATAGGTGGATAAACCCATAATCAAATTAGCACAGTGATGCAACCCTCCAGCTTTATCAATTTCCTCCCCTATAAGGGGTACTTTGGCCTCAGTTTCACAAGCAAAGCCAATGCTGCCACTGCAGCAACTGTGCCCCTTCTTTTTGAGGGCACATCCATTCCCACAATGCGCAACTGGCTCCCCACTGACTCCAAAATGGTGGTTCAGTTTGCTGGGTTGCCCACTCACCTTCCCCCAGAAGTGCTCCATCAGGAGCTGATGGCAGTGTTGACAGCCTATGACGCTGACCCCATCCTTCTTTTGTGGTCCCCAATGGAGCCACACGCCTCACTGGGCCTCAGGCTTTTGCCACAAACAGCCCTAAATTTGCAAACATTGCTAACCAGATTCCCCCTATCTCCTTTGTTGCTTCTGCCTTTGACCACCCATCTGGGCCACAACAAGGGCAATCAGACCATCTGTTCATCATACTTCAAGTTGGACCACTCAAAGTGGAGTTGCCCCTACCTCACTGCCTCTGCAGTCTTGGCCACCAGCTCCTCATCTACCAGCCACCCTGCAGCCCTCTCAGAATGGGAATAATCTTACCCCCCACCTCTTCCAAAGCCTGCTGCCTCTGCTGCATCTGCAGCAGCCAATCAGAACCATCCCAAGTCTGGTTCCACTAATGCTCCCACTAATCAGGATTTGGCTTGGAAACAGGTTCTCTCACAAGCCACAACCCAATTGCCAGCCCCAGCCATCCCTATTGAGGAAAACATGGACATGTATGATTTGAACCCATGGTCCTCATTAAATGAAACTGATGAATCAGGTAATGTGATTTAAGACTCCAAATTTGACATAAGAGGATTTATCCCTACATGTTCCCCCATTGAGATCCCTTGGCGCTTTTATGCATAACACTTGAATGACAATTTGTATGCACCCAACACCATTTTGCTGTGCCATCTGCTGCCCAACCTGATAAAAGTTTCCTCCACAATATTATTGCCCAAACATTGATGAAACTGTCCAAAGGTCTCCCCCTCCCATTCTTGCCCAGACCTTCCCCACAGAGCAGACACACCATTTTCCAGCTACATAAACATGCCATAGATGCCATTCAGAAAGCGTTGCAGCTTCAGAGTTCAAAACAAAAGTTACCTGCACTAATACCACTTTAGTTTCTCAACTTCCTGCCATCTGCAATTAAGTGGAAACTTGCTTGTCCACTTACCTGAGTGCAATTTATGATGATGATTTCCACAAACAACCAATCCTCTGCAATCTCGCCCCACATATTGTTGGTAACCCCACATCCTTGCTCTCTGCCTTGGCCTGCGCTTTGTATGATGCAGGTACAGCAGATGAGCTCCCTGATCCACCTTTCCCTTCTGCCATGGTGGGATAAGTGGCTCGATGCTGTGCCAACTGGTTGGTTGTTTTCTCCTTTGTGTGTGTCTCACTGCTCATTTAGGGCGGTTGGTTCATGTTTTCAGTTTAGTTAGTTTTGGTGTTTCCATTTCAGTAATGTCTGTCTCCTGGTTGGAATAATTTAAATAATTTTAGATTACTCAATATTCATAAAATTGAGGAGTGGTAGCATAGCGGGGTGGTTCCTGCTCCTTTCTGGGTCAGGTTTTGATTGACACAGGTTCTATATCCATAAAAGTATCCCACCAGGTTTAAGTACACCAAAAAGCGTAAATTTACTACTCCTTGTTTAATAATAAGGAGAATTTTTATATACATTTGCTGTTGTAATATATATGGTGCCAAATTATTTCCATTGCCTTAGCTTTTACAAGAAGTTACAATAATTTGTACATTAACTTAAATGCTACTCTTTAAGTTGGCTCATTAGTTTCTATTTTTGATTTATTTGAGGTACGCTGACCAGGGGATGGACAGTACTGATCACAACACTCAAAACGGCAAAACAAACTACTAACCAGGTGGGAAGCAGAAACTGCTTAACCCACCATGGCAGAGGGTGAGGAGGGGTTGGGGGGTTTGTTTTCAGAAAGACATACCTCAATCAAGGGATGTTGGTTACAGTACCAGATCAGAGCAGAGAGCCAGGGCGATGGGGCATCTGCATAGTGGGGGCTGAGGTCAGCGTAGTAGGAGTTTTCCACTTCTGCATCAAGATAATGATGGGAAAGTGTATCAACAAAAGCTGCGAGGAGAACTTCAGCTTCTTTGCGGGCTTCAGGAAGTTGGGTGAAAAGGAAGATACTGTGGTGGGTGATTTTGGCTGAGGGGTTGAATGAAGCAAGCGTTGCGACATTCATAACAGCGATTTCAGCATCATCAAATAGTTTTGAGATGTCACTGCAGGGAGATTCAGGGAAGTTGGGGGAGAAGAAGATGGTGGGCAGGCCATGCTGGAGCTGAGCCACTGACTGGGCCACCGCGGTGTGTAGTTTTGGGCAATGAGGAGAGGCCACCGCAGCTAAGGCGAGCTGGTGGTCACTTTGGAAGGGGGCTGTATTGGGCAGAGGAGCAAAATGGCGAGGGGTAGGGGTTTCATTGAAGTTGGGAAGGAAAAATTCTGCCCGACCATAATCGCCATGGCAGAGAGGTTGACCTGTATGCTTACTAATGAGGATATTACCTGATTCATCAGTTTCAGCCAATAGATCCCAAGGATTTTGGTTCACTGGAATAGTGGCGTTCGAATTTGAGTGGGTAGGATTGGGCGAATGGGCAGCTGCTTGGGTGCGAATGTTGGTCCAAGCATTGCTCTGATTGGCTGGGGTAGCTTTAGGTGGGAGAGTGAGGATGGAGGTTTTGGGTGGGGCTGATTTTCCATGTGGGCCCACTGAACGAGATTGGAGGGTGGGACGGGGCAGCAAAGCGCCCCATACTGAACCTCCAGAGGAGGGCTCAGAAGCTGCATCAGCGGATTTGGCCTTAGGGCACACTCTTTTTGCATGGTCAAGGCCAAAGCAGAGGGAACAAATCTGATACCATTATTGACCCAAGCCCAAAAGAAATGATCAGGCGCTGCAGCCACACTAGCGCGGGGTGGGATTTGTTGGGCTATGGTAGAGTGGTGTGGTATGATGGTGGCTGTTACCTGAGGAGCAGCAAGGTGCTCTACACCAGATGGAATGGCAAAGATGAGGTTGGGCTGAGTGCCATAAGCCATGAGCCCGCGACCAACTGGTCATACAAAACCTGGGGTGGAAGGTGGGATGGGAGATTTGCAAAGGATACCACTAGCGTGGTGTCTGAAGGGAGGCGAGTATGGGTTGTGGGAATGGGGGTTTTTTTATAAATTAGAGGAGTTTGTGCTGCCGCTTCAGCATCCTCCTCAGATTGGAACCCAACGTCAAAGTAGCCCTTAAAAGGGCGGAAGTCTATAAAGCCAGCTGGCGCAAAGGCTGTAGTGGCTAGGTCAATAATTGCCTTATTGGCATATGGGAACAAACGCACATAGTCCTCCTGAGGCAATAGCGAATAGCAGAGCGAGGGAGGGCAAGAGGATGGGGGCGAGAAGGGTGGACGCGCGCCAGGTGGAGCGCTAAGTCCCGTGGGGGGACAAAACAGTTGGAAGCAGTGGGCGGGCTGTTTGAACCCATCCAAATGCGCTTGCCTGCAGGGCGGAAAACGCTAGGTGGGGGTGCACTGCTGCCCCACACTGGGGTGGCAGGCGGCAGATCCAAGGACATCAAAGAATAGGTTTGGGCAGATGGCTGTGGATAAATAAACTTAAGTTTAAAGTCGCTCAAAAGTGACTTTGAGCGGTTAAAGAGAGTTTTTCTCATTAGTTTCTAGTATCTTAATTAATCAGTTAATTTAAAGTAGAATTTTCTTATATAAATTTTAAGCCAATTAAAAGTATATATATAACAGGATATCAGTTTAGAGTATATTTTTAATAGGTCTCCAATATGAAGCCAACTCTTAAGAAGAAGACTTTAGATGACCTGATTTGGGTATGCATTATTTAAGTAAGAATTCATTACTAACAAAGGTACACATTAACATACTTATGAGCAAATGTTAGAGATAAATGGTTTTAATATTTTTCTACTTTAAGTTGTTACATCTTCAATATTTTTACGCTCTGAACATAACAGACCAATACTAGTTTCCTTATTTAACCTTACTGTCTGAACCATATTGACAGTACAAGAAAGCTTCAAACTTTTGAAAGAATAATAGTCAATGATAAATTTAATTGACCATGTAACCTAAAATACATGACTTTTTCTATAACATCTACCTACGTGAACATGATAAACATACCATTAGTTTTTTACTTACAACGGAATAGGTCAAGGTGTTATGGACCATCAATATGATTTCTATCCATTCTTACCTATGACTGGAAAGATTAGGGTGTCACCTAAAGCATTATAACAGAGATGATATACCCAGTAAACATGCTAAAGCGAATATTTATATAAGAAGCTCATTAGCAATTATGTTAAACTAGTCTCATAAAGTTAATCTATAATAGCCCACAAAAACTTTGGAGTTAACTCTTCTACTTTTAGTGAAAGATTATAGCAGCCACAGCAATTATGTTCTTCTAGAATCAACTTCTTTACTAGAAGATAGTAACCAGCGCCTTATAAATGACTCACTCAGACTTCTAAATGGTGCCTGTAAGTTCTTAGATATGTGTTTGGATAGAATGTATTTCTTAATCAATTACTCATAAAGACCAGATGAAGTTTTCCCTATGCAAAGAAGATCATGTAGAACATGAGAATGATACAATACCTTTAAATCTTCAAGTCTCCTTTCAAAAAGTATTTATTAGCCTAAAAATAAATAAAGTGTCATGTATTCTTTAGTATAATGCTAAATATTATATATACCTCTAATACTTTATAATAAATGCTAGCGGTTAACAAACATTTCCAGGCATAAGATTAAGCTACCTAGCTGCCTTATATGAGTGTGATTAAGTTTTTTTCCACGATGTTATAATTCATTTTTTTAATTTATCTTAGATTTACTGTAGTTATTAAAGATATGTTACAATATAATGTTAATGCAATATGAAGTTATTCTTAAAGGTTAACAGATTATTCCTTATAGTATTCCTCAAATTTATTGACACTGTATAGAACAAGTTTATAAGAAGCAAAAGTGATCCATTAGCATAGTTTAAATTATAGAAGTATTTGTTTATAAAACTTTATATATAGCTCTCTCCCTATAATGATACAGAAAAATCTTTATATTAATTTTTTATGTGTATAAAATTCAGTATGGAACTGTTGGGAGCATTAGTGACCTAACATTATAGAAATGTATTAATAACTCCGTTATTTAGCTCTTCTATACTTTTATAAATCTATTAAATTCAGCGTATATGCAGATTTAAATATCTAGTAGTCTTAAAGAAAAACACTCACTGCTAGTAACTGTAGGATGCAAATCTACTTAATTAATGACCATGCTTCCCTACAAAGTATCTTTTACTTAAATTTGAATGACAGATATCAAATTGGCTTACATCAGATTTGAGGTTATGCATTTTACTATAACTGAAGGGTTTATCACTTTTGCTGAGTTCCTGTTTTTATTATCAATGCCCATATTGTAAAGCCATAAGAGGATAAAAGTTACTTTTGATATAAAAAGCTTGGGATAAGAAATTTTATTCTCCAAAAACCATATAGATACTTGTAATCTTTTTAATGATTACTAAATTTGAAAAAGTTGGTAAACAACAAAAAAGTATATTAGTTACCTTATATATCAAAGTACTCTTAGAAATCATTTTTGTGTAACATGAATGAATATAGGAACATCGATGAATCCCCCCCTTGGGTTGGGACCATCTAGTACTAAAAAGAATGAATGAATATAGGATGAAGCTGCAAAGAATTTTTTATAATTGGGTACAAGGATATGGTAGATTCAGTTAAGTGCACCAATTTAATCAAACATTCTTATTCTCTATCTGTTTATAGAAATGAATTTCTAGCTTATTTTATAAATATGATAGGCATCTTCCAGTCCCTCTTTTTGTGGTGAGTATGGATTTATAGGACTATTTTATCAAACTTCATGTAAAGATATTATCTTACTGTGGAGCACTTATACAAGTATATATACCCAAACTCTGTCTAGTTAAATCTAAGAAAATCCCTTTTAGAAATTTTGGCACCTAATTATTCAAAACAGAAGCCCATAATCTAAATTTAGAATTGAAGCTGTCTAAAAATATTTCTATTGCTTTGATAACTAAAAAAGCCAAATTCTGATTTTTTAGAAAATGCAAAAAATAACTTTTTGATCAAGCCAAAACTTACCAACGTTGATGCAATTGACGCCTACTGCCCCATCCTGGGGCTGTGGTGCACCACCATCTGATATCTTTTGGCCACCACCAAAGTGCGCCCAGGCTGGCTCTTCTAGCCCTCTTAACGCTACTGGGCGTTATGTCCCCCTTTGGACTTGGCCCACAATCTTGCAAGCTCCCAGGCAGTGCTCCAGAGCCATTGGTGCTCCCATGGAGCAATTTGCATTTTGGCCTCCAGGATGAATATGAGAATCTCTTTTCATATGCAAGCGCGGCCATCATCAAGATGGCCACAGTGTTGTACAAACCCACCAGTTTTAGATTTCCGCCCTTATAAGGGGTACTTTGATCTTGGCTTCTGTTCTGAAGCCAATTCAGCAGCAGCCAAGCTGCAATTAATTTTTAAAAAAAATCCCCTCCCCACCATTTGAACCTGGCTCCCAGCTGAGGCCACTTTGGTGGTACAGTTTGCCAGGTTTCCCTCTCATCTCTCCCCTGAACGCATCTGCCATAAGCTCATGGAGGGGTCAGCTGTTTACAGCGCAGACCCCATGGTGCAGTTCATGGTTCCAAATGGGGTGGATCATCTGGCTGGGCCCCACAACTTAGCAATGATATGTCCACATTATCACAATTCCCATATTGTGATTCCCACAGCACTGTGATCAGATCTGCACCCAGTTACTTGTTCTAGGCATGCAGTAAAAACAGCTGTGCCAGTTGCCACCATTGCTTCAAGATTGACCACTCAAAGCACAATCTCCCCTCAGTTTCCACTTCTACTGCTTCTGCTTTACCTCCCTTGAGCGTTAGCCAGTGGCCATTTTGCCCAAAATTCTTTTAATGGGGCTTGATCCTCCCTCCCCCAACCTCAGGACAATTTGGCGCTGCTCCAAAAGAGGTGGCCAATCAAGAACAAATTTTTTAAAATTTTAATATCAAACTTCACTGGATTAACTATTCTCTCTTGTTGCAATCACTAATTGCAAAAAATTCTATTCAAGGCTAGGTAAGTTTGATAATCTCCCTAAGGAGATTAGTGTGCACCCAATGTCAGATAGCAGTTGGGTTAGCAAATTAAAGGGCACAGGAATGGGCTCCTCACCATCTGAAGTTTGTAAATGCCCAGTGACACCAGCGGCCTAAAAAAGTAAAAACAAGCAGTAAATATTTCCCCAGATTTTAGCCTGGCAAGAAAAATGTAACCAGTTCATCAATAATCCACATTCCCAGCCCCTGTTGTCAGTGAAGCATGGGGTTTGAGTTTTCCTGGATATTAACCAAATGGCACTTTGGGAAAAGTTCTATGGAGATGTGCACAACCATTTCCCAGCTGCAGTATATGTAGCACCGCACTCCATGGCTTTGGTTAGTTGGATCTCAGGTTTCAAAACAAACAAGAAGCGGATAAAGCTGCACAGTTGCGTGTGGTGGTAGACCTCCCAGATGGTTAATGGGTGGCTGAGATGAAGAGCATTCAATGGACCAAATCAAATCAAATTTTTGTAACCTTTGACTTTCTCCTACAACAATAAAGCACGCAGTGCTGGAGCTTTACCTCAAGGATGGACTTAAAAGCTACAGGGAAATTTACTCCTTTGTAGTGCAACGCTTTATGCTTATGCCAGACCTGTGCATGGGCAAAGTGATTGCTGTGATCACCCCATCATTGGTCATTGCAGAAGATTTACCCAAATCCCCCACACTGCAGTTGTGTTTTTTGATGGGCAGAAATCCCACCTGTTCCACGTCACAGTGGATAGCGTGCCCCCTATCTTCACCTTTTGTCATGCTTTTGGCAACAAGGACCACACCTTCCCTGCCAAGGAGGGCATCACACAAAATGAAATCCTCCCAGATGCAATGGTCAGTGCAGATACCCATTATGAACTAGCTATAGACACTGAAACTGCCTTCTAACGGGGCGTGCAGGGGTTTTAAATTCAGGTCAAACCTGTGTCCCCACAAGATCACAAAAAGGCCAAGAAGACCTGCAGAGCAGCGGCCAAGGCAGTAGTCACAGCTGCGTCCATGATCCTCCCTGCCCAGACCCAGGATGACATCAAGTCATTTGCTGCTGAGGCGACTCACAAATCCATTCACCAATTATATTGGGCCAACCAACCTATGGACACGATGGGTGAGTCAGATTTACCTGAGCAATATTACCATGCCTCAATAAAAACCAATTATAACACCCATTTCCCTCCCAACTTTTTGTCAACCTCTGATGATGCACCACAGGAGCACAATACTTTGCAAATTTGAGCTAAATCTCATAAACTCCAAAAATGAAAATAAAACCCACAGCGTGAAGGACTCCCTCAAACCCTCATACACAGGGATGAAGCTTTGATCACATAAGGATCTGTTGATCAAGTGGAGCTGGAAGGGCAAGAAGGCCCTTCCCATTGCACCTAAGGTGTGATGGGGGAGCCTTTACAATAGGGACGTTGAACATCGCTGGACTCAAGGCATCGCCGTCCTGGTCTAGGAAACTGATTTTTTAAAAAATAATTTACCTGTGGACATCCTGGCCATTCAGAAAACCCACTATTCATATGGTGCTGAGGACACATGGGAAACCATGCTCCTCCCTTTCCTTTCCTTTTGGTCGCTGCACTGTGGGGTGCTTATACATGCAACCCATAAATTTAAATTTTTTTTTCCAAAATTTCATACCTCAATGGCCATGTGCTTGTAGTGTCCTTTTCATGGGACAATGAAGTGCACACTATTTTTTAATATTTATGCCCCAACCCATGTACAGGATTGCCAGGTATTCCTCTCAGCCGTTACTTCCCTCCCACTTCCCCCTGACCTGTTTGTGGTGGGCTATATGAATTGCTGGGCCAACTTGGCCACTGACCGCTGGCCTTCTACGCCTTCCCCCACAGGGGCATGTTGAACTTCGCATTCTAAAAGCCACTTTGGGTCTGTTTGATACCCTACCTAAACATGCACCGCTGCTACCCAAAAATGTCTCATCCCCATGTGCACAACGGTCTGCTGAGGTCTATATCACGCATTGACCTTATTCTTGCCCCATTGAACTTCCAGTCTCAGGTTGCACACTTTACAATGACAAAAATCATTTTTTCCAACCACAGGTTGATATTTATTTTCTTCTCTTTGTCACACCCAATGGCACAGGCGCCAGGTGCAAACTTAGTCCAGATGAGATCACGTTACCCAGGTTTTCCTCATGGATGGACACCAAAACTTTGGCACCAGAGTTCTCCACACCATTCTGTGCAGACCCACTTACTACTTTTCAACCTTCAAAGCAAACACCATCTTCCTAGCACACCACCTCTCATCCTGTCGCTCTCAGGCAGCCTTAGCAGTCATTATGCGCACACTCACAGAAGTGGACCACCTGGAGTCTAATGTCCCTGATGCAGGATACAGCCCAGCTTGAGGTCACAAGTGGGAAGAGGTGTCCGCTTGCTTCAACACACTGGTAAGGTAACACAAACATCTCGTTTGCATACAGTACAAAGCAAAAAATACAATGGCAGGTGACACGTGCTCCATCTATTTTTTCCAAAATTCTTTGCACTATGACAGAGCTTGGCTTGCACACAGGTGAGGCGACCAGACCACTCTATCACAGAAACTCCAGCCAAAGTGGCAATCAAAGTTTAAAAACTATTACTCTGAATAGTATCAATCTGATCCAGTCAAACTGGCCAAAGTTGAAGAATTTCTCAAAAGCGCACATATCTGCACCATTTCATTATCTGAAGTTGAGAACTTTAATTTCCTAAGATGAACTCTGGTATGCCATTTGTGGTGCACCACACAGGAAACGCCCAGGTCCAGATGGGATTCCTTATGAGTTCTATAAGAAATATTTTAACTATTTCCCTCTTTGTTGCTTGCCTCAATGAACCAGTATTTATTGAAACGCGCCTCCTTCCTGAGGGCCAGGAGGCGTACACTATAACGCTGTATAAGAAAGGGTATAAGCTGGACTTGGACAACTAGCGCCCCATTTTACTTACTACAGATACTAAATTATTTACTAAAATTATGGCCAACCGCCTAGGGGAAATTGCCTCTAATATAATCTCCTCTGAGCAAATTTAGTTTTATTCCCAAGCGGTCTATATGGGACAACATACACACTTTAGCCAACGTCTGCCAATCCACGGCTATAGAGCACTTGTTTTCTTAGACCAGCAGAAGGCTTATGATAGGGTCAACTGAAATTACCTCAAAGCCTGCCTTTACAAGTTCCACCTTCCCATCAATTCATTAATTGGGTGATGTTGCTTATGGAATCTGCCACAAAGGTTGTGTGTGGCCCTGGCTTCCTCACTGATGTTTTTCACCCTCGAAGGGGCCTCAACAAGGAGACCCTTTAAGCCCACTATTGTACAACTTCAGCCTTGACCTACTTATATGCAATGTGTATGCCCGCCTTACTGGTGTCCATGTGCAAGGTCAAGCACCAGTTAAGATACTGGAATTTGCTGATGACTGTGTGGTTGAGGTGTCTAACAACCAAGATGCACGTGAGCTTGAGACTACTATCCAGGATTAATCAAGGTTAAGTAAAACTGCACTTAACGACTCCAAAACCAAAAATATTCTCCTCAGTTGGTTCTAAGCCCGCGGGTTACCAGCACCCTGATCCTTACCTGCTTCAGCAGCTAGCTCACAGGTTTTCTTGCCCCACCCACCCCATACCGCCTCATTTGTGCTCCCTTTTATGCCAAGAACCACTGCTGGTCAAGTACGCCATTTGGGTGTGTGGCTGGAGGCGGGAGGGTACGCCTCATTGGTGATGGAGCACCATATTTTGGACAATGTCACAAAACGCATCGCTTCCCTCAGAACCCACCAGACTACTCTCCCAAGCGGGATTGTTCTCGCCAACTCTATGCTCCTGTCCAAAGTCTGGTTTGTCGCCCATGCTATTGCCTTTTCCCCATCTTTCTTCACCTCATTATACACCCTCATCCATGGGAGGCTTTGGTTAGGTCGCCCACCAATAGCGCGCCTGGATGGCATGTTTAGCCTCACCATATTGGTAATATGGGCCTGCTCAACTTTAAGGCCCATTCTGCCAAAATAATTGGCACCTAAATCGCTGCAGTCACCAACTCCACACTCCAAGCCTAACACTGGTCATGTGCAGCCCGCTCCAAATTTTCCCACGCCCTGGGCCTCGGCAATCCTATCCACCCCACATTCTCTGTTAGACAATCTTGCCTCAAATCCCTCTGCTGAAGGCCCACACTGGACGTCGCACACTTTAAATGTAATCTCCTCTCCATGCGGAGCACTGAGTAGAAAATAAGCATCTGTGAGCACAATGCTCAGAGGGGTCGCCCTACTCCTTGCTTTAAGAAGAAAGTACAAGGCCAAGCCATTATGAACAATTTGATACCCAGGAGGTCCTCTATCATGGCCAGAGTGGATTATCTGGACACGTTGGACATCCTATACTTTCTAGAAGCCCAGAAAGCCATCTGGAAGTACAACCATCACCCTCTTTTACTACCACAAGTTCTTTTACATGTGTGGCGCTGTTTTAAACGGGTATACCATACTGCAGAGCGATCCAACGCATCACACTCCTCATGTGTTGTGTATGACCAATATGGGACTTTGGTCCACCGCCTAGAAGAGTGCCCCCCTTCAAAAGCAATCTGGCGCGAAGTTCAGCATCTCTTTTGCCAGGCTCAAACACAGACCTTCAGCCTCTCAAAGGACATATTCGCCTTGTCCTTGAATTCCCCTATACAACCTCCTCTCCAAGCCTTAGTGGTTGCAAACGCTATGTGGACTCTCTACACGGTTGTCTTGGATGCCATTTAAGGCTATACTCCCACCCTCCAGGAAACTGTGCGCTGATTCCAGTTGCACCTTTTGGACCACTTTCAAGCATGGTTGTTTTGTTGTCTGCCATCCCATCAACGTCAGTTGGTCTCATCCTGGATTCCAGTTTAATTTATCACTTCATACCCTTTGCTTCATATGTGCTCAATGGTGTGAAAGCCTCTACTCACAATACCCCTCTTCCTTTAAATGGCGTTCCTGCTAGCAACAGGAGACAGATTTAGCTTCTCTGGGGTGCCTCTAGCCTATATTAGTGCATGATAGGTTTACATATTTGAAGTGTCCATCTCATGGTTAGCCTTCCCCAAATAAAATTTAAATTTAAATTAATTTGACCGGATTATGGAATCCTGAGTCAATGGCTGAACTGGTTTCAGCTGAGCTGCCATGTTTGAAAGCATGTGGCCAATCAGCTCCTGACATTGCCCCAATTCTAGTGACTGGCACTGTGCTGGCTGAATCCAATCTATTTTAGGCCCTTAAATGGATTGATGGGGATAATTGGCCATATCATATGAAAGTAGATTTTGCTTTGGAGGTCCTTTGTTGACCCTCCCAAATCACATCCCCACTGTTTTCTCCCTTGAAACATTTTTCCAATTTATAAAAAATATATGATAAATTGCAGTTGAGGCTGCGGCCACCCCTGCCAACACACTACTTTGCCAGCAACTTCAAGTGGTGATGGTGCCCCTTATTGAGGGTATTCCTATTCCAAATTTTCCCCATGATTTTGAGGAAGATGCAAAGTATGAAATTGAGAAGCCAGCTTTTGGTGCAAGACACATTTGCATTGACGCAGCAAAAACTTCTCTTTTTGACCTCAATTATACTGAAGCCTTCCAGCGTTTCAGGTCATTCACTTGTGTGTCTGCTCTCATCACTTTCTGAGCATCAACTTGCTCAATACGTTGAGGCAATAGATACTGTCAGCCTCATTAACAAATAAAACCCACAATTATACCTCCTTATAAAACATGTTGCTGATGCTCCTACCCTGATGTTGTCTGCCATGGTCTGCCAGCTAAAGTGGGCGCCAGACTAAATTTCCCTAAAAGCTTCCTCACCTTCTGATATGACTTACTAGGCTGTTAGCTGAGGTGATATATTAGGATTTTTTATTTATGATAATCCCTTTGTTTGGCCCATTTGCAGTTAAAGATGTATGGTGGCTCCCTTTTTAGGTTGGGCACCACTAGTTCAAAAAAAGAAGATGTTTACACTTTATTTATTGCATAAAGCAAACATCTTTTTTAACACATTCTATATATGTAGCCTCACATAATCCTTCAACATGAAAAATTTACAAATTGCATAAATGACACACCTGTGCAGATATAGAAAATGGCTAATAATGACTTCTTAAAATAATGTCACTTTTAGATACTTTTTTTAGTCTATAAATAAGCTACCATTAATTCTAATGCCATCACTTCAGTATAACTATATATTTATAAAAACTCTATATCCACCAATGTATATAACCCTTTTGTATGAGTATTAATAGATAACATCAATTAAAAACTTAAAGTAGTAGAAAAATATACAGTCTAAACTTTCTGAGCATTTTAATTTAATATTTTTACAGAAGAAACAATAGGGAACTATGGTACCTATGTGTAAAACTATTTATCTGATGAAATGTATAAGCATTTTTCCAAAGCCTGAAAGTCTATCAATACTTCTGGAATCACCAGGTATGGCGCTCAGAGCTTTTTAAAACAGATTATTTATATATTATTGCTAATGTGATCAAGGAGAATAATAAATTAAAAAAATGATAGGGTTTTATGACTTAAACTTTTCCTTAAAATCTTATAAGAAAATTAATAGGTTTAGGATGCCAATTAATTTATATTAATCATTTTCAAGAAAGGATATCATATCTGATTTCTTTTAAAGAAACAAAAGTGCTCAATTAATATTGGTTCTGGTATATTAGAATAAAGAAAGAAACAAATTTAGCAGATAAAAGTAGAATTTTAGATGTCTTGCAATCATAACATTAAGTAACATCACATCTTTCTTCTATAAAATAATTATTAATTCTGTAGCCATAGTTATAAGCTGTCTCTACATTACTTAAGCTTCAAGATGAGACTGAAACATAAAAGCATTAATTGCATTCTTAACTAACTAGAGTCAACAAATCTCAAATCAAAATAAAGGTGATCTTACAATATGAGCTTTGCAACTACTACAAAGGTATTAGCTAAAAAAAGTTATAATTATAAGATCAATGTTTATACTTTCATAGCTAAAATTATAAATCAATCCAGTTTTTTTAAAATAATTTTTTACAAAGACTAACTCAAAATAAAGTTCATCAGAACCTCACACCAACACTTGAAGAAAAAACCCAATTATATTACCTTTTGCAACACCTCCCACCACCACTCCTGTCTGACACCTTGGAATCTGGCTAGAATCAGGGGGATATGCTAATGAGACAATGGAAAGTAACCTGTTACAACGGGTATCCAAACGCGTCGCCTCCCTCAAGGAAAGAACCCCAGGACTAACAGGACGAGTTACAGTTGCTAATTCGCTCATCCTCCCAATACTATGGTACCAGGCCCATGCAATAGCCTTCTCACCTACCTTTATAACCTCAATTCGCGCGCTTATCCAGGGCTGGCTGTGGCCTGGCTCTCACCCTCCTATACGGATGGAAACACTATTTGGCCCACACTCAAGCAGAGGCATGGGACTAATAGATTTTGAGAGCCATGCCAATCACATCCTAGGTACCTGGATAAAGGAAACCCTTGCTCCAGACCTCCCACAACAACATTGGTCCAGAGCAGCAAGGACTAACTTTGCACAGGCGCTCAAATTAACCAACCCACATAGTCCACCCAGACTACTTTCATACCTTGCCAAGCACCCTACTGCAATGGGTCCACATGGAACCTCCCCTCATTTCAAACATATCCTACAAACTATCCGCCGTATGGGATGGACCATAGAGAACATGGGTACTATACAGGGAAGGGGACGACCCAGCCCCCAATTCAAATTAAGAAACCCAGAAAACCACCCCCAGAGGGATATGCTCGCAACAACCCCAAGCATAGCTAGGATAGAATACCTAGATATGCTGGACATTCCCTATGATCTAACCATACAGAAAGCAATGTGGAAAATGACACACCACCCACTCCTACAACCAAGGATAAGAGCAAACGCCTGGCGCTGTTTGAGAAGGACCTATAGGATGGCGGACCACTCCAACTCCCTCCATAAAACATGTGCAGTATGTGGAGGGGAGGGATCCCTACATCACCGCCTAGAAACATGCCCCCCAACCTAAGCTATATGGCAGGAAGTTGCACGCCTGCTCAAGATTCAAATGAACAGGAATTCTCAATATCAAAGAGTATCTTCACGCTCCAGATTGAGTCACCAATCCTATCTACACTCTGCACCCTAATAATACCCATTGCAATGTGGACAATACACACAATTGCATTAGATGCGTTCAAGGGCATGGTCCCAACCATTCATGGGATTATTAACAGATTCCATGTCCACTTACTAGAGCACTTCCAAGCCTGGCTCTATGGATATATGAGACCAAGACAAAAAGCGCTCATAGAATCATGGTTCCCACTCTGGTTCCTCCACACAGACCCTTTCCTTCACACCTGCTCCATAGCAGGGGAAACCCCCTCAGAGTAGTGCACCAACCCCCCATACCTGGCAGTCCCACTGGCAACAGGGGTAACTTGAGTACCCTGGGGTGCCCAATTTTTATATTCCTTAGTTATTCTCTTAGTTTCACATATATTTGGTAATGTCTGTCCCCTGGTCAGCTTACCTCAGTTAAATAAATAAAAACTCAAAATAAAGTTATATCCAACATATCTTACCTTATATTTCAAAATTTCTCAAATTAAAAAAATCAATGAAAATTTGCTCCTTATCTTACATCTTAGTACTTCATTGACAGATGGCAGAATTTGAGAGAGGTATTATTTAAAAAATAAGTACTAGAAATATTTCAAACATATAACTTATCATTCTTTTATAAAAATTATTAGCATGTTAAGGCACTAGTATTTAAATAATTTCATTATGAATTATTAATATTTAAAAACACAACAAAAAAGTTTTACTAGCATTAATCTTATGACCTTATTGAGATTAAAAAAATCATGTACTCTTGACTGACCTGCCTATTGTTTTCTATATAGTAAAGAGAACTCTTTACTAAATTTGTAACGGTTGACCAATAAAAGAAATTTTAATAATGACTAAATAGGCTAAAAACATAAAGGAGACTTACCTGTGAAATTTATATAAAAATTCTATGAGTTATTGTGTACAATTTATATTTCCTATGAATTTAAGTACTATAGTTTTGAGCTATAGGTAATGCTTCAATACAAACTTATACTGTTACTAGAGTGTTTTTTGTTTATGTTTATGTGCCTTAAGACTACAATTAGCAACTTTCTGGTTGCCTTTTTGATAACAAATGATACAGCGTAGGGATGTTAAGTGGATTTTAATAGCATATGATACCCATTTATTGCAATATAAAAGATACTATATATAATAACGTCTATATAGAAAGCAATATCTGGATTTAACATAAGCAGTATACTGAAATTCATTTAGTGTAAACTATAATGCGCTTTGCTTCTTTCAATACTGACATTCTTGTTATATTTTAATTGATTCTTATAAAAGCAATTAACAAATTTCAACAAGCAATTAAAATTTTAATATTGCATATATCTGACTTTATAATATTGGCAGTTTGAACTTAAAGTATATATACCATGAGATTTATATTATGATACAAATTTATTATATTTGTAAGTTTATACTAGTAAATTACTAGCTACAAATTTTATGTCTATTTAAAGATCAAGCTAATCTTTTTTACATCAGCTTTGCTCTTTAGTCCAATCATATCAATACATTTTCAATAAATAATCTACTTTCTTGAGGTTTTTGCTTTATGATCTCCTAAAAATTATATATATATACAAAATAAATTTTAACACATAGAAAGTCTTGATTTTAGAATCTTGATATCTTCTTAAGAACCACCTAATGTTAAAAAAAGATATCTTCTTAAGAATAATATTTTTTGCTTCAATCACTTTATTGGTCAATTTCTTTTGGTTTATATACAACAAACAACCTCTGCTTTCATGCTGTCTCATCCCTATACTGGCGCGCTTGACTCCTGCTATCCATGCATAGGTTGGGGTATGTCACCTCCTGGTGTCTTTCAGCCATTATTAAAATGCGCCCAGGCTGACTTTGCTAGCCCCCAAATGCTTCTGGTCAATACATCATGCCTTGGGTCCTGGCCCACCATCTTGCACGCTCTCAAGCATTGCTTCAAAGCCCCATGGTGCTCCCTCAGAGCAACCTGCATTTTGGTCTCCAAGTCAAGTATGGTAACCTCTTCCCTTATGTAAGCGTGACCATCAAAGAGATGGCCACATGGTTTATAAAACAACGAGCTTTATTAAAGTTCACCCCTTAATGGGTTAATTTGATTTCAGCTTCTCCTCTGAAGCCCAAGCAATGACAGCAGCCAAGTTGCCTTTAGTTTTCAAGAATATCCCAAAATCCCACCATATGTATATGGCTCCCAGCTCAAGCCACTATGATGGTTCCATTTTCCAGGTTGTCATCCCACCTCTTCCCCAAATGCCTCCGCTATGAGCTTGTGGAGGGTTTGGCTGCCTATGACGCTGGCATCATGTTGCAGTTTGTAGTTCCTAGTACCACCAATTGTCTAGAAGGGCCTCACGCTTTTTCAACAATCCACCCTTTCCATCACAACAATCAACTTGTGATACCCCCCACACTGTGATCAGGTCTTCCCCTGACCTTCTTTTCTAAGCATGGGTCAAAAACAGCTGCACCATCTATCCCTTATGTTTTGGGATCAACCACTTAAAATGCAATCGCCTCCACTTGCTGTGCCCACATCCTCTGCCCAGCTCTTCACAGTCAATTCTCCTGCCCCTGCGCTGCTAATTTTTTAATTAGGTGTTTATCCTCTTCCACCCTCAAATATTGAAGACTGTGCTCCCATTGTGTCACCCAATCAGAGGTTAACTTCCCACACTATTCCTGATCAAATTTCAGTTTAAGAACCAGTTGAATGATATGGTCAATTGTGCATGGCCAATAAGCTCTTGCTACTAAACTAACTCTTGTTGCTGGTCCAGCACTGGCCAAATCAAATCCATTCAAGGTTTATAAATAATTGATGGTGAGAAACTGGCTTATAAAATAAAATCAAATTTTGCTTGGCCTGTTTTTACAAATTCCTCCAATTGTATCCCCACCACCATTCCTGACCTCAAACGGGATTTCCAGTTTATAAAAAAAATCATATAATGGCTGGTAAAGCAGCAGCTATCCTTGCCAACTCCCATTCCTCCAAGCCCACCATCTGGTGATAGAGCCTCTTTATGAAGTAATTTCCATCCCAAATTTCACTCATAATTTACTTGACAATGGTAAGTATGACATTGAAGATATCACATTTGTTGTGGGCCATTTGTGCATTGATGCAGCAAATTTGACCTGTTGACACAAACTACCTCCAAAACCACCAAAGCATCAAGCCATTTACTTGTGTTCCCAAAATTATTTACTATTCTGGGCAAAAGGTTTTCTCAGTACATCAAGGCAATTCACACCATTTTCTAATTATGGGGATAATCCTCACTTCGTTATCTTTATGCCTCATATTACTGACATCAGACCCCCATTTTGTTTGCCTTTACCATCATCTGAAGCAACTGGCGCTGGAATAAAATTACCTCAACCCAGCTTTTCCTTCTAATATGGATGCTTAGGCTCTAGCTGCGGCACCATATTGTGTTTTTTTCTCAGTTTTAATTTGGCACCCACAGGTAAAAATGCATGGATGCTTACTTGGGTTATGCCAAACTAGTGCTAAAAATACCTTCTTAAATTAAGTTTAGTGATGTTTGTAAGCTATATATGATATCTACAATATTTTCTGTCTCATAAAAGTATTATTTTGATAAATTCATCAATGTAAATCTTGTCCCTTATATATTTTTTGTCTAAGTATGCAGTACATGAGGCAGATTAAAATGGACAGTGAATATTCAATAGATAAGTTTACTTGGAAAATTTTATTAGGTAAACTTCTGTTAAAAAGTTCCCTACTTTCAATGGTATAAATTTGTATTAACTTTAACAAAAGTTCTTACTGATTTAACTAACCTCTACTTAAAGGAGTCCATGCCTAGCACTTAGTATATGTGTAAATAGTGGAATTTAATCTAATCTTCTAGTAGTAGTCATATGGTCTACTAAATATGCCCTAATATATTAGTTATAACTTGACTGAGAATTAAAAAAATGTAATGAAACATAGTATCTTATTTCTCTTACAATAAGTATTTTTAGCTATGTTAAAAAGTATTTTACATAATAGCTCAAGTGTAAAAATCATACCTTCTATATCTATATTCTAAGAATACCTCTAGGTAAAAATCATAATTTGACATATTGACGTCATGCTTAAATAGTCTACTTAAAAAGTTTTATATCTGACAAGATTAGTAATATACAAAGTTACAACACTATATATTGGTATGGATGTAGAGCTTTATGTTATAGTAGACTATATATCTTGAACTAAAACAGAGAACAGTATAACAGTAACAAAGGTATTTTTTCATATACCACAATTTATATTATATCAAGTTCTATAATGGCTAATGTAAACTAGTTTTTTGTTTACTTTAGGTTTTAATTACCAACTTTTATGTTTGAATCAACTTTGCAGTGCATTGATTTTTATAAAAACCTTTTTTTCATACCTTTAAATATTATTAACGGTTAAAAAATTTATCTTTAATGCCAAATAAATGACCTTTCAGCTACCATGGTAGTAAGATAGATGCATACAAGCTTATTTCTGTTTATTGTAGCCATCTAAAACTTTATTAACCTAAAGCTATGAATTGGCGTCTTTGCATTAGAATACATACTGTATAGTTAGCAATACTTTATCTATAACATCTGATGTCCTAAAACTTTTATATTTATATATCTGTTACTATTCAATATCTATTATTATTTAATTAGGTCAGGGAGATCAGGGGATAGATATTACCGGTATACTACTTAATATCTAATCTAACAGAGAAATTTTCAAGAATTATGCACTCTATAAAATAATGTATACAATACATAGTGGCTATCTTATAAAGTAGTGAGACATTAAAATAAATTGTATTTATATGACCATGGATAAATATTTATATAACTGAAAAGAGATATGTGAAATTAAAGTGGATTGTATTTACTCTTTAACACATGTGAATAAATTGGCTATCTATACTTGGCTAAAAATCAGTGTCATCTTTTTTAACTAAAATTTTTTAAAAAGCAACTTAAAAGAAAATGTGGACTTCTTATGGTTGTGGCGGGATGGCTTGATGTGTTAAAATAAGTTTAATGCTCCATATAAAAAGATTATTCGAGGTGGGTCGACCTTGGAACAAATATACAATAACGAGAATGTTTTCTAGCCAGTACAGGTTTCGAACTCAAAACCTGCAGTAGGGGTGGAAGCAGTTTTACCCGCTTGGCTAATCACCCTTTTCAATGCTCCATAAAAGTATATTATATTGAATGATCCTATAAAACTTCTCTACTCTATAATGAGATATGGGGACTTTGAAGAGGCTTGTTGCCACTAGGCGTGTTTGACAGCTATTAGTTCTAAAGTTAGTGACGTTCTTCAAACCCAAGTTTACCTCATTTTCTAAGCCTAAAAATAATGATGATGTCTGATATATTCAAGTGGTTCTCTTCAAAAAGTAGCCATATTCATATAATCCTATTTTAAAAACACCGGTGAATTGTGTATAATAAAAAATTATACAAGTACTCTGACGGCTAAAACTGCTAAGCCATGGCTTGTACCTAGGTTATATGGTATGGATTAAAAGACAAATATCTGTATGAGGTGACGCAGTAATTTTTTTATAATCTAATGTAGTATGTTCAATTTGATGAGATATGTTGTCATATATAGTAACCGTCCTATTCTAAGGAAAGATATAAATTGTGGGCAGCAAAATTCTGACAAAGTAACTTTAATATGGTAATATGTTAGCTGACAATGACTCTTAGTACTTCTTTATCAATCTATAATTATGTTATTTTGGCTCTTTGTTGTGGTGAGCTGTTTTGGATGTTGGACTTTGATTGACTAATATCTAAATTTATTATATATGATGAGCAAGTTTTAGATGCATTTAGCATAAGAATAACTCAGAACTGATTCAGAATATGTACCTTAGTTCCCAAGTAAGTCACCACATCATTGATGCTGATATGATTATCCTTTTTATATATAGATTTAGGCACAACTAAAAATAGTTTGGTCATATTATAGTTAGCCCAAGTGGGTTCTGTTGTGCTTTAAAGTATACTATAAGGGATGTACATGTCCAATAAAGCTTTACATAGCTAAACTTAGCTATAGAACATGAGTTTAGGGGCTTTCTCCTAAGGTACTATAAACTAAAGTACCATATTAAAAGTTATTTTATTAGTTTGTCAAAAAATATGCAAAACTTAAAAAAATATGGATGCGTTTATGGACCTACAAAAGTGTACTGAAGTTTCATTGTTTTCATATGACTTTATGTAGTTACACATGTTTCCATATATAGTAATTAAATTTGTGATCACTAAAGAGGGACAGTGACGCATTGTAAATTACATGGTATAGTATCCTTTTCAGGGTTGAATGACTATAGATCCTAAGACTTAAACGCTGATAGTTTAAACAACTATAATCATGTCAGCATATGTGTTTGATAAGCAATATCATATACTAAGGCCAGAAAAATAAAAATTTTAAAATCTAAATTATGATATAGTGTATTTACTTGTCAAAGAGGTAGAAGTGTTAAGTTTTCAGTACAGATCGTTTGGGAGACATAAAGAAAATTATAGTACATGTGATAATTTTACATCAGGTAAAGAGTTGTAGAAGAAAATATGTTCTCATAGTAAAGACAATGTTGGAAGACTGGAAAACATTACATTAAAGCAAACTTAGGGGGTGGAAGGCGAGTCGGTAGGGCGTACGGCTACCAACCTGAAGGTTGCGGGTTCGATTCCCGCCCTTCGCACATCGATCGGGGTGCCAGCCGAAGGAAACTATTGGCGGTTAGTAGGTATAATAACACGAAAACCTTACCCATGACGTAACCAGAAAAATCCGAGTCCCGATCCGGAGGTGAAAAAACTTTCTACGACAGAGTTGACCCTGCTCAGGTTTCATGTCGATACTTTCTCTATTTCGGTAATGTCCGTCCCCCGGTCGGCTTGCCTCGAATAAATAAAATAAAATAAAATAAAATACATTAAAGCAAACTTAACGATTTTGTTTAAATACATATTTAATTTAAAATGATGTTAGAAGTAAATATCTCAAAGAAATATATAAATAGGCTAAATTATATTTTATAGTAATAGAACACCACCTAATAATTTTCTAGGTAATGATCAAACTTAAATATTTCTTTTTAATTAAATTTACTAGATTATTGAAAAATATAATACAATAAATGAAGATTTTGTTTTAAATAAGTCACCAAAAAACTTTTGTCATTTAGTTTTATTTCTTACGTTTGATTTGATTTTAACTTACAGTAGCCTTAATTATGAGAGGGCTAAGAAAACTTTGCGCATCTTAGTTTTTTAATAGTCTTTTTATTCTACAAGGTGCAAGAACTTATAATGACATGAACTTTGTTTTACTCCTTAAATTTTTATATAAGCAAAAGAGCAGAAGTTGATTTTAAAAAATTTCTTGCTTTATGATGTTTAATTATATAAGGCCATTAATACACTTATAATTGTTTTACTATTCACTAATGTTAGATTAAATAGAAAAGTTAATATTATTGCCTAACATCTATAACTTCTGAAAAATAAGCTATGTCTTAGTTCTTAAATTACAAGACAAATAGACCATTTTAAAGAAATCATATTTTGATAAAAATAAAAAATTAAGTTTGTATATAATTTTTTTACAAATATATAGCTAAATATAGTAAAATAGGAATATATAAGGGCATTTCGTTTTTCATGGATAATAACTTCATACATGAGGCAAGGTGATGCTAAAGAGGAAGCATATATTTTATTATAATATAAGTAACCTAAAAAAGGGTAAATAAGCAGAATCATTATTATATAAAAATTGTTTTCTGTATTTAACAATAAAAATAATATTGCCTACTCTTGCTCCTATAAGATGGTGATTATGTATTACACTTACTACCATTTATAATCTACTTAAATAAAGGCAAAATTCTTTTTTTAATTATTAAATTAGATCTTTCTTTATAATAATTTTCATAATGTACTTTATTTTACATGATGAATAGTTTGAGAATAAGGAGTACTGTTTATGCCATGTTATTCCACATAAGTATGCATTTATATATCCAAAAAATAACTCAAGCAATATAATTTTAGTGCTTTTTTGTAAGGATCACAAGCAATAACAGAAATTTTCCTTTAGAAATTAAGTTAATTTTTTTCCCAAACTATTGGTTTATATATGTGATAATAGGCTTCCTTAAAGTTCACCTTAATGACCAATATTTTTGTGAACATCTAGTTCTAAGGCTACCATATAATTAAAACTATTTTATATGTAAATTACTTGATTAAGGGTGGTTAGCCTAGCAGGGTAATTTCTGCTTCCACTCTAATGCAGGTTTTGTTCACACGTTTGAAACCTGTACTGGCTATAAAAAATCTCAGTGTAGATAAATGTCCCAAGGTCAACTAGTCTCAATTACTTTGTGTGCCTCAAATAAAATTAAAAAATGTAATTTCTTTGATTATTATTATTTAATTTTTCTGAGATAATTTTTAATTTAAAATTGTTTCTTGAGTTTTGAAGATTTATTAAATCTATCATGAAAAAAAGATTTTATAAGGCTTGATGCATGGCAGCTCCCCCTTTTGGGTTAGGCACCACTAGTGCTATAAGAAAAAGACTTTATAAGGCTTATGAGACTAAAAAATTTCACTAATAGTTCCTAGCTTAAATAATAATATTTTCTTTTGTTTTTAATCTTAGAATCACATACTATCTTATCTTAAATATTGGATAATAGACTTGAGACAGCATCTTTTGAGAAAGATATACACTCACATAAAAGGTTTTCTTAGTAGCCCTGTTATCTCTATTGTAAGAATAGGACTGATCTAATAACACTACCTATAAATGCCTTTTGGACAACCATCAATAATATTGATGTCAAAATAGATATACTCCATTGCTTAATTTACTTTTATAAGATTCTAAGAACATTCCATGCCAGAAATAGCAATAATACAGACATATTAAGCTTTATTGAGTTTGTGGATTGGATAATGTCAGTTTTGTTTATCTAAATAAGACTCTATAAAAGCAGCTTAATGCGTGAATTATAGGCTCATTACACTCAGAAGAACTTTTTCATGAGTGGCCGCCAAATTACCTCTAGACTAAGCTCTAAAATCTCTTTTTGGTACACTTTACTAGGTGAGCCTAGATTTGGGTCACTACTAGTAGTCTACTATTGATAAACAATATGATATGATACATATACTGTTACTATACTCAATAACAACTAAAATAGTGACGCTGTAAATAGGATAGCACTAACTGCTATAATAGCTAACTGAGTTATATATCATTTTGTTATACTTATATATCTTTCCACTAAGTTTTTTTCAAGTTGTATACATCATAGCTATTAAAATAAGCTGCAATCAACCCAAAATTTTATATAATTATATATGCTTGTAGGATGATAGCATTAATATAGTATTATGTATGAATCTGATATGACTTGAGGAATATATAGGGTTAATATTAATAATTTTAAAGATTCATACCAGCCTAATAAATTAAAGTTACAGAATATTTACTTTTTATAGAAAGCGTTTTTATAGATTTTAGATAACCGCTAAAAAAGGTTCATATACATATAAAATAAGAAGTCAATATTTGTTGTCTATACCAACATGCATTAGATTTATTTGATTTATTCAAGTTATTCAAGGTATGCCAACCAGGGGATGGACAGTACCAAACACAACACTTAAAATGACAAAACAAAACTACTAACCAGGTGGGAAGCAGAAACTGCTAACCAACCATGGCAAAGGGTGAGGAGGGGTTGGGGGAAGGTTTTCAGAAAGACTCACCTCAATCAAGGGATGTTGGTTACAGTACCAGATCAGAGCAGAGAGCCAGGGCGTTGGGGCATCTGCATAGTGGGGGCTGAGGTCAGCGTAGTAGGAGTTTTCCACTTCTGCATCAAGATAATGATGGGAAAGTGTTTCAACAAAAGCTGTGAGGAGAACTTCAGCTTCTTTGCGGGCTTCAGGAAGTTGGGTGAAAAGGGAGATACTGTGGCGGGTGATTTTGGCTGAGGGGTTGAATGAAGCAATTGTTGTGACATTCATAACAGCAACTTCAGCATCATAAAATGGTTTTGAGATGTCACTGAAGGGAGATTCAGGGAAGTCATGGGGGAAGAAGAGGGTGGGCAGGCCATGCTGGAGCTGAGCCACTGACTGGGCCACTGCAGTGCGTAGTTTTGGGCAATGAGGAGAGGCCACCGCAGCTAAGGTGAGCTGGTGATCACTTTGGAAGGGGGATGTATTGGGCAGAGGAGCAAAATGGCGAGGGGTAGGGGTTTAATCAAAGTCAGGAAGGAAAAATTCTGCCCAACCATAATTGCCTTGGCAGAGAGGTTGACCTGTATGCTTACTAATGAGGACATTACCTGATTCATCAGTTTCAGCCAATAGCTCCTATGGATTTTGGTTCACTAGAATAGTGGCGTTCAAATTTGGGTGGGATTGGGTGAATGGGCAGCTGCTTGGGTGCCAATGGTGGTACAAGCATTGCTCTGATTGGCTGGGGTAGCTTTAGGTGGGAGAGTGAGGCTGGAGGTTTTGGGGGGGCTGATTTTCCATGTGGGCCCACTGAACGAGATTGGAGGGTGGGAGAGGGCAGCAAAGTGCCCCATACTGAACCTCCAGAAGGAGGCTCAGAAGCCCCAGCAGCAGACTTGGCCTGAGGGCATGCTCTTTTTGCATGGTCAAGGCCAAAGCAGAGGGAACAAATCTGCCTACCTTATTGACCTGAGCCCAAAAGAAATGATCAGGCGCTGCAGCCACACTAGCGCGGGGTGGGATTTGTTGGGCTATGGTAGAGTGGTGTGGTATGATGGTGGCTGTTGCCTGAGGAGCAGCAAGGTGCTCTGCACCAGATGGAATGGCAAAGATGAGGTTGGGCTGAGTGCCATAAGCCATGAGTCCCGCGACCAACTGGTCATACAAAACCTGGGGTAGAAGGTGGGATGGGAGATTTGCAAAGGATACCACCAGTGTGGTGTCTGAAGGGAGGTGAGTACGGGTTGTGGGAATGGGCTTTTTTTATAAATTAGAGGAGTTTGTGCTGCCGCTTCAGCATCTTCCTCATATTGGAACCCAACGTCAAAGTAGCCCTTAAAAGGGCGGAAGTCTATAAAGCCAGCTGGCGCAAAGGCTGCAGTGGCTAGCTCAATAATTGCCTTATCAGCATATGGGAAAAAATGACCATAGTCCACTCTGAGGCAATAGCAAATGGAAGAGCGAGGGAGGGCGAGAGGATGGGGGTGAGAAGGGTGGACGCGCGCCAGGTGGAGCGTTAAGTCCCATGGGGGGGACAAAATGGTTGGAAGCAGTGGGCAGGCTGTTTGAGCTCATCCAAACGCGCTTGCCCGTGGGGCAGAAAACGCTAGGTGGGGGTGCACTGCTGCCCCACACTGGGGTGGCAGGCGGCGGAGCCAAGGACATCAAAGAATAGGTTTGGGCAGATGGCTGTGGATAAATAAAACTTTAAATTTAAAATTGCTCAAAAGTGACTTTGAGCAGTAAAAGAAAGTTTACCAACATGCATTAGAAATATGACTTATATGGTTCACTTTACCAACTCAAAAGTTAAACAAAGTAGAGCTTTTATGCTAGGTCTTCACTGAGTTGCATGGTAAGCTATATGATCATAATTAAGCAACAAAACTAACTTGAGAAACCACTAAGTTGCTATAATTAAAATCTATTCTGTGGTAAGATGAATCTAAATCACTTGATGTCTGTATTGGCTTTTGAAACAAAAGATTGACACAAAGTGCATCAAGACAAGTGGTGCCTGCTATTCAATTATCTATAAAAATCTAAATTATGAGAAATCTGTTTAATTTCATCTACTCTTCTTATCATACTTTATAATAATCTATATGTAACATTGATAGTGTATTATGTTAAAATCTTACAATTAAGCCTTAGATTGGTAAGAAAGAACATAGTAAAAATATTACTGGCTTATATTAATAAAAGAAAAACAGTCCCTTTGGTTTGTTTTTATAGTTATTAATTAATATTAATAGCAAACTTTTTTACTGAGTATAAGTTTGCATAATAAACTTGACAAATTCTTGCCACATTTACATCCTCTTCAATAGGAGAACTTTAATGGTTGTGCGTCTTCACCTAGATTTTTTCAGGAATTGTAATTATGAGTGTTGCATACGCTTTTTAAGGCCAGATGATTACATATATGATTACTTTTTAGATGCAAGCAACCAGATATGGCTGCTAGACCTTAGTTACACAAAATGATAATCAACTGAGTTTAATAAAACTGAAATTAATAATAGGAAGATCTTTATTTGATAAAAATTTTCTGAGCTTTAAATAGGACTAACAATAAAAGAAGATTTAGAAATAACCAGAAGGCTATTACTAGAATTATACAAGAAGCGCTAACTAGATATAAAATAATCTAGATATATGATCAAAACCTTTTATTTTTTTAAAAAGTTGATTACAATTTTAAAACCATACAATTTTTTATTATATAAACATAAAACTTGTTTATATCAAAAATTACAAAAATGATTATTATATAAGATTCAAGCACTTCTAATGTGATTTTACTTTATACAAAAATGCCTAAGATAAGAATTTAGATATAGTTGGGTCAGAGAAGATATACTACATCATTCTATTTTTTTGAAAAATAAAAGTTTAAGACTGGATTGTCTAAGACTATGTCTATTGAAGTCCATGATCTACTTAAACTTCTATGTGTCTAGGACAAAACCTAAACCTTAGTACAAAAAGTTTAGCTATAAAAGACATAAATCTTGATAGTATAGTATTTTGGGTCATGAGCTTTCTGTATTTTATCCACAATGGATTTAAACTCTAAAAATGGCACCAAAAACTATAATATGACTCAGTCTTAGTATTACCAGGTATCTTGATAGTTTAGATACAAGAAATGCTATAATTATTTATAGATGCATCCAACTAATATAAGCCCCACCATTATGTATGAGCAGCACATGCATGACTGGCTTAAAAGTTGACCCCTTCCTCTTAAGCTACTAGACTTTTTGTATACCACACCTAAGTCTAGAAATTTCACCTATACATGACTATTCTTTAAAGCAAAGCTGTCTTGCCCCAACTCTTCCCCAATCACTAAACCAATATCACTTGTTAAAGCACTTTTTTTTCCTTTTTTAAACTACATTGAAGTTTATCCCCATCCACATAAATTCTCAATTTACCTAGATATAACAAAATTTGACACGCATTTTTGGCCTTACTTAAGAGCCATCAATTTTCTCCCCTCTTCATCTAGAATTTTATGAGCTTTTTGATTTTGATTGCTTGATCACTCAGGTGGTTCTTAATAGGTTACATAATTATTGCTTATTGCTGCTTTAGGTCATTGACTTAAATCTATCTTAAGGCCCTTATTAACATTTGTTGCTAATATAATGCCTCATTGATAAATTATTTACTTTTTAAGCAAATATTTAATCTAAACTGATGATAGATGCTGTTATAAATTTGGAGGAATCATTGATATGCTGTAAGGTTTTTGACATGTTCAAGCTCACTGATCAATGGATGGATGATATGGAGATTGTCAGCCCACAATACAAATGTACAGTCTATAATAAAATATGAAGCAATTGCTTCAGCAACACTACTTTTATTTATTTGATATAAACCAGCAGATTTCTTCTGCTTCACTCAATTCTTATTGTTAACAATATGTTCTTTCAATCTTCTTGTACTGCTTATTTCTCAGCAACTTTAGTTGATACTGACCCTTTTGCTTAGACAATTTATTCCACCATATTATTATTGTTCTGGCAGAGCTCACCATATATTAAATTCACGATTGCTTTAATTTGAGGTGATCCACTCATTATTCATCATACATTGCCATCTCATTATTTTTCTTTTAGTACTAGATGGTCCCAACCCAAGGGGGGATTCATCAATGTTTATTGAATTACGCCTGGGCTCCTAAGAGCCTGAGGCGAGGGAAGGGGAGGGAGGAGTCATCGAGAAAGGGAGGGGGTTTGCATGCCAGAGCCATGCTGCAGTGACAACTGAGCGGGGGAGGGTTGGAGACATAGTGAAGACCTTCAGGGCCATCTCAAAGTGTACCTGAAAGTGGGTGATCATGTGTGGAAGGGTCCACACCTGCTGGTCAAAGGCAGCACAAAGGAAGGAGTTATGGATGGTCCAGATGGCTGTGGCATAGGCGAGGACACGGAGGGGTCAGTGGCAACCAGGCAATGTCTGCTCAAACATGAGGTCTTGCACAGGGTGTCCAGACCAGGGCTAAGCATGGAGGAGCGCGCGGGCCTTTGGCCAAAATGTGGCGACACCTGGACAGGTGAAAAAACGATGGAGGTGGGAGTCAATAGGCTCCACACAGTGGGGGCAGCTTCGGTGCTGGAAGGTAGGGCCAGTCCGGTCCCCTGTCCTGTATGAACAGTGGAGCACCCTCCATAAGGTGTTGGACACCTTTGCTGACAGGATGGGGTGATAGACGTCCTTCCACAATTCCTTAAGGTCAAATCTCACGGAGGGAGGGAGGAGCTCAAGGAGTCTTGGGCGGATGGGAGGACGATCTTGGGGGTTTAGGCGAGTTGTGACAACTTGTCCATTGTGCACAATTGCATGGCGACGGGGGCTGAGGCCAGGGCCTTCCCTTCTGTATGGGAAGGCATGGTGGATCCGCGCGCCTACTCGTTTCAGGGCAAGGAGAGCCTGGTTCCAGTAGGGGGATGAGGATGGTTTTAGGCGATGGCCTGGGTGGTTTATGAGCCACTCCCCTAATGAGGTCAGAGATGCTCTAGGAAGACCCAGAGCTGCTGACACTGACTGGCGGAGGGCGGGCGCCCATTGGGGCATGGGGGTCGCGTCCCAGCAGACAATCGGCCATAGGAACTTCAGGAAGATTGTGGTGGCGCGGGATCGCGTGTCCAGAAGTCCTAGGCCCCCTTCATTGCAGGGTCAGGCAATGGTTGAGAGGGCCATTGGTGGATGGTTTGAGCCCCAGATCCAACAGCGGAGGAGTACATTGAGCCGCGTATAAAAGGCATCTGTGAATGGGCAGACGTGCGCTAGGAACCAGACTTTAGAGAGGAGGAACACATTGGCCATCAGAGCTTGACCCTGGGGGGTGATGTGCCGCCAGTTCCAGCTGGCAATCCTGGAGTTAACTGCTGCAAGGAGCAAGTCCTCATTTTCTTTTAGCGCAACTCCTTGTTGGTTGGTGAGAACGCCCAGGTGACGGAAGGTACCGCGCTCAGGTTCAATACCAAATGGTGGGGGAAGGTGGGGGAGCCGACCTGTACAACTGTTGTCTTGGAGGTGTTGACCATGGCGTTGGACGCCTTGGTGTACCTCTTAATGGTCACAGCAGCGAGGGCAACATCCCCAGGGCAGCCAAATGCAATGGCAGTGTCATCTGCAAATGCCATGGTGCGTGTGGGGGCTTTACCTGGGACCAGAATCCCTGTTAGCTTGTCCTGTAAGGAGGCCAAGAGGGGGTCAAGGGTGATGTTAAAAAGGATAGGGCTCAGGGGGTCCCCTTGCCGGAGACCTTGTCCAACTGGTACTGCCACTGTAAAACCCATTGGCGCCAGGACTCTGGTGTGGAGCTGGTCATAGAGCGCTGATATCCAGCGCCTAGCTGCGGGTGGGAGATGGAAGCGGGCCAGGGAAGCATCAATATACTTCCAGGCTACCCGATCATATGCTTTCTCCATATCCAGGAGAGCCACAAAGCCATTCACCTTACGAGAGTTAGCAGTCAAAGTCATGTGAAGGTCATTATAGTTGTCCCATAATGACCTCCCCGGAATAAAGCCGTACTGGGATGGAGAGAGGCGAGGTGACACCCATTTGGTGATGCGGTTGGCCAGAAGCTTCGTGAAGAGCTTGTGGTCTGTGTTGATCAACGCTATGGGGCGCCAGTTCGCCAGGTTCTCACGGTCTGACTTCTTGTGAATGAGGGTCGTGATTGAGCCTCTGGAGTCGGGGAGGACCTCGCCATTCACCAAGAGTGCAGCGAAGAGGTCGCGGAGGGTTCTGGCTATCACTGCAGGTTCCAGAAGGTACACCTCAAAGGGTATTCCGTCTAGGCCTGGGGCTTTAAGCCGTGGGGATTTTAGAAGGGTAACATCACCTCCTGGATGGAAATAGGCGCCAGTAGAGCCTCATCAGCCCGTGGGTCAATGGGCGGCTCTGGAGCCCGCCACAGGAAGTCTTGGATGTCCGATGGGTCCACCTGGGTGGCATGGAAGAGGCTGGAGTAGAAGCGAAGTAGTTCCTGCGTGATTTCCTCCTTATCCGAAGTGGTTGTAGTGCCAATCTTCAGTGCAGTAATATCCTGCGCTGTTGATCGGGCTTTCTGTCTCTGAAAGAAGAAGCGGGTGGGGCGTTCCCATTGAGCATAGTAACAAGATGTTGTAAAGTTTGCTGCCCGTTCTTCCTGCAGTGTGAGCTCCAAGCGGAGTGCTTCCTGCGCCGCTTCCCAGTCTTCCAACCATCTGGGAGAGGGCGAAGGCTGGCAGTTTCGCTCTAGATGTCTGATTCTGGCTTCCGCCCTTTTGACTCTGGCGCGAGCTGCAGTCATCTGGGCTTTGGCACAGTTGTAAGCAACGCGGGTGATGCCCTCCTTGGTCACCGCCCATCTAGCCTTGTGGTCAAGCAGGTGGGGTGGAAAGGAGGTGAGAGTCTCCTGGATGGTCATAGACAGCTTCTCCTTAGTGAAGGGGTTGTTGAGAAGAGCTGGGGCAACCCTAGGCCAGAACCTAAGCGACGGTCTAAGTGTGGTGGTGAGGACAACGGTGAGTGACCTGTGATCACTCAGATGGTTGTCACGAGAGATGGGAGAGGAGACGCGGCCAATTAGCAGGGGGCCAATCAGTGCCATATCTATGCGTGACGCTGACTGGAAAGCTCCTCCATCATACTGGATCCTAGTCATGCAACCTAGGCCAGACGCGGAGGGTGGAAGCGCATCTATAAAGCCACTCAGGCGAAGGAAATCCTGGAGGCGACTTGATCCAGGGCGTTCCTTTGCTGCAGGGGGTAAGAGTCACGGACGCGACTTATGGTTGTGTTGAAATCTCCTAAGAGGACTGTATTCCGTGGGAGATTGAGTTGGACGAGCTCTTCCAAGAGCCGATTTTGCTCCTGACCTGCATTAGGCAGGTAGATGCTTGCAGCGAAGAAGGAGAAGTCAGGAGTGGTGAGTTTGGCCAGTATGAGGCGGCCACCTAGATATTGTGAAAAAGAATGGGTTTTAACCTGAGGATTCAAAACAATAAGGGCGGCATGGTTTGTCCAGAAGGAGTTGCCTCCAAACTGTTCATTCCATGCAGATTGTTCGTGGGGGAGGATATGGGGCTCCTGGACAGCAGCGATGTCAATTTGTGCTGACCTGAAGTTTTGGAGGAGGCGGGCTCTCCGCTTAAAGTCCTGCAACCCATTTGCATTGATGGATTGCAGGGCCAGGGTGCTGCCATGGGGACTCATAGCTGTTCCCCTCCATGTCCTGGGGGGTTGCCAGCGCTTAAGCCTGCTGCTGTGAGGCGGCTAGTTTTGAGTCCTTTAGCTTGACTATTAGCTGCAATCCGTGAGGAGCGTCAAGGGTTCTGAGAGAAGGAGAGAGTGGGGGGGCGGAGGACCCAGTAAGCCAGCCTAGGATGCTGCCCCCGCTCCGTTGCAGGGGAAGGACCTGAGGGTGCTCAATGGTGACCTCCGCGGTGTCCCCATTTGATGAGTCTGAGTCCATATTCACTTCCTCCAACACTGCAAAGGATCCGCGCGAAATGGACTGTGGGGTTGGGGTAGGACTCTTTGAGGTGGCACTTCTACCACAGGCCGCGGGTTGCCAGTCCATGCTGGTGGGCATAGCTCCATTGGGAGCTGAGGGTTGATGCGATAAATTGCTGGTGGAGGTTGGTGGGGGTGCCGCGGAGCCCTGAGTGGGGGTGGCTGACGAGGGGCACCCTGTGGGAGATGCCTTACGCTTGGTGAGAGAGGGAGTTGACTCTGGGAGATTGGAGGGGGTGCCCATTGGAAGGGGGCATGAGCGCGAAGGTATCCCATACCAATAGTGGGGTTAGCTGTTTCAACTGCTAGGCGTAAGGCCTCAGGGGACAGGTCTTGAACGGGAACCCATTGTGTGGGTTGTGGAATTGCTGCTGCAGCCACGTGGGATCGTTTTTGGACTGGTTTAGGCCCCTGGGTGGTGGCTAAGAGGGCTTGTTTTCGAGCTGTGCAGCCACTATACAAGTGTCCAAGGGCGTTACACCATGAACACCGGGGGCGCACCTGATCAGAGTTGACAAAAAAGATCTCAGGGCATGCCCCAACTACCGCCACACGAGGAATAACCTCAATGTTGCGGGATACAGTGGGGGAGGGAATGAACGACGCCCTAGCAGTGCAAGCTCTTTGAGTGGGAGCATAGTAAGAGGGGACGCTAAAGTCCACTGAAAGAACAGACCCAAACTCCATTAAACCACGATGGAGTGCCAGTTTAAGAGACTCAGGATCAACAGTCGTTGGTAGGTTGGAAAAAGTAACCCATGAAATTTTCTCCAGGTGAGAGCATGTGCGGGAGATGCGAAGAGATCCGCGTGAAATAATGACCTGGAGGGTGGCAGCATGGTCAGCAAGGGCAGCTTCAGTGAAGCCCACATCGATGTAGTGGCC
Source organism: Massospora cicadina (assembly GCA_022478985.1). Classification (NCBI taxonomy): domain Eukaryota; kingdom Fungi; phylum Entomophthoromycota; class Entomophthoromycetes; order Entomophthorales; family Entomophthoraceae; genus Massospora; species Massospora cicadina. The sequence continues at coordinate 112,787 of JAKSZP010005444.1, forward strand.
CTCCACTGATTCATGGATGGTGGTGTTAATTGAGAATGTCTCCGCAATCGCTGCAAAGTATGAGAAGTAATCCTCTGTATAGAATTCAACAGGGTTATGCCCATAATAAAGGCGAATTGCATGGGAGAGGGTTGAGCGAGGTAGAGCTTTTTGTGCTCTAGTTTCAGCCCATTTCTTCTTAACATCAGCAATAAAAGCCACTTCACGGGGATCAGCTTTGGGTAGCGTTGGTGCCAGAGGTTTTTGCCACGCCCCAGTGGCTCCTTTGGTACGTTTGTGTTTGCTTTGGGCTGCAATTGCGGGTTGAGTGTGAGCCAGTGGTTTGGACAAGTTTGCGGAGTTCCCTTGTTGCTGGAATGTTACAGCAGTTGCTGGCGTCATATTAAATTAAGGGGCGGTTTTTTGGGCCTCGCTAAATTGGGGAGGCCCATCCAGATTGGAATTAACTCCAGCCAGTTGGGAGGAGGGAGATGTTTCATCACCATCCCAATCTATTTGGGTAAATTCAGCCTGAGTATTTGCTGTGATTTCGTGGGCAAAACTCACTGGCTGATTAGTGAATTGGTCGTTTTCAGCATATGGAGATAAAGTGCCGACTTGAGAAGTGCCGATTATGGGGTTTAAATGGGACGGGTGAGATTGGAACTAGTGTGAAGTTCCAAAATCTGAACCATTTAAATCCCCATTGGGAAGAGTAGATTGTCCCAATTTGGTGCTTAGTGAACCAGAATGTGCGGCTAATCCAACCTTACATCCGAGGGTTTGGGGGCCAGGTGATTGTTAAGCCTCGCTAAATTGGGGAGTCCCATCCAGATTGGAATTAACTCCAGCCAATTGGGAGGAGGGCGATGTTTCATCACCATCTCAATCTATTTGGGTAAATTCAGCCCGAGTATTTGCTGTGATTTCGTGGGCAAAACTCATTGGCTGATTGGTGAATTGGTCGTTTTCAGCATATTGAGATAAAGTGCCGACTTGAGAGGTGCCAATTACAGGGTTTAAATGGGACGGGTGAGATTGGAACTGGTGTGAAGTTCCAAAATCCGAACCATTTGAATCCTCATTGGGAAGAGTAGATCGTCCCAATTTGGTGCTTAGTGAACCAGAATGTGCGGCTAATCCAACCTTACATCTGAGGATTTGGGGGTCAGGTAGCTGGGTATCGCTCCTCATGGAGGGAGCCAAAAACATGGCGTCAGCAATAATAGATGGGGCTGAATTAGCTGACACAATGGGGGAGGTGAATTCCTGGATGGGCTGAGTTTCATTCAACTGAGCAGACGCCATTAAAACAGCGTGGGTGATGGCCTCCTTGGTTGGTGGGGGCCCAGCGGGTTGGTGGGAGGCAGCGCACACAGAGCTGTTAGGCGTGCAGGTTGCAGAAGTGCGATCAGGTGAACTGGCGCTAGTTGGAGTAGCTCCAGGTTGGGGGTGGTGCCTGCTTTCATGGCTGCTTGAGAGCGGGTGATTCTGGTTGACCCTGAGGTGGGTAACCGAGGGTTGCTTCGTTTGGGGGGTGGTGCTGGCTCGTTTGGCATAGCCTGCGGGTTCTTTTGCGGGGTTTCCCGCCATATTTGCTAATAGTTTTCGTAAATCTCTTTAGTGGAGCTAAATTTTAGGCTGAATTGATTTTCGAAAAGTGATGCTTAGCAGAAAGAGATTGCCATCTCATTATTCATCATTTGATAACACCACCTTATTGCCTGATTTGAAGGCGGACCAATATAATCCTTCCCAACCCATTATCACCTCATCCTAAGACGCTAAAGTAATTATAAATTGGAGTCATGATTGGTGGATTCTACCTATTTCTCCGTAATGACTTAGGGCTTATCATCCAGTCATATCAGAATTATGACATCACCCTCCTTACCTGGATGATAATGCTCCTATTTCTCATATGGTCTGAGGAACTTTGCATGTACTTGGTTGATAATCTAACTGCTAGTGGGGTCCTTGATAGTATAGGAATCAACACCTGTTTTCCAATAAACAATGGACCAATCCAGATACTGGTCAATTTGTGTTTTTGCCTGAACCCATGTTGATCATGAAATAGGACCATGTCCCCATTTTTAAATGGCCAGCCCACTACGCCAACCTGATCATCAGTCTTATTATTTATCTTTTTGGATAAGCTGAATGAGTATGATTTGGCTTCAATTTGATTAGTGTGTTGGCTAAAGTCATTAAATAACATTGTTGTCCATTCTGCCAGTATCTTCTACACAGGCATAGAGCAGCGCTAGAGAAACAGGGTGTCATCCATACAGTAATTGAAAAGGGCTCTCCCAAAAGGCAGAATGATAGCTGACGTTATATGTGAAGATGGCAGTGGACAGGAGAGAACTCCATTCTGAAGGTCAATCTGATACCAGCTTATGGAAGATATTCACTGAAGTCTAATTTACTTTCTCAAATCATCCCATTATACTCAGGGTGGTATGAGGTCACTAGAACCCAGAGGATGGCCATAAGCTCGTTCATCTTTACAAGGATGTGGGAAGTGAAGTTAGTCTATTATTGGTTAGGAGGAACTAAGACAGCCGTGTCATTGGATAATACACTCCATTATGAACTTGGCCAATGTGACTATCCCCAAATCTTGTATTGCCCTTGCTTCAACCCACCTGGTCAAGTGGTCAATCGCCACCAGTATGTACATGGATTGGTTAGCACTCATTGGCAGAGGGCCAACAACATCAATGGAAACCGTATGCCAAGCAAAGTGTGGTTTCACTAACTGGTACAAGTTCTTCTGGTGGAACGGCTTTCCCACTTGGCACTGGTGGCAGTAGGAGATAGTTTCAAGCACATTGAAGTTCATGCTTTCTCAATAATACTAAGGCTGCAACAATTCCATGGTCTTGCAAATAACACCATGTCTGACTGCCTTATGTGTGCCATACTGAAACCAGACCATGCTGAGGGTTTCAAGAAGTTCATTGTAGAATTGCCAATCTGCTTGTACAACTACTCATTCTTCTGGAAAAGATTGTATCACATTTCATTTAGCGCCTTTAGCAATTGCAGTGGTTCATTGTCATATTGGCCGCTAAGCATTTTATATACATTACATTACCATGATCCACTATAACTGCAATTGTTGATAATCTTGATAAGAAGTCTGCATTTTGGTGTTTGGCTCCAGATTGGTGAATAATATTAAAATTGTAAGCCTGCAGTTTAAGGACCCATTGGGCTAGACGCCCCTCAGGATTTTTAAGGTTCTGTAACCAGCGTAACAAGGTATGATACTTAATGACTTTAAATTGACTCCATACAAATATAACCTGAATTTTGTATAAGCGTAGATCACTGCTAAGCACTCTTGATTGGTCATGCTGTAATTACATTAATGACAGTTCAAGCTATGGCTACAGTACGCAACTGGGTATTACTCCCCTTCATTGTCTTTCTGGGATAGAACTTCCCCAACAGCAGAAAGGGATGCATCCGTCTGTACAATAAAAACCTTTTAAAAGTTTAGATAGCAAAGCACTGGCGCATTGATCAATGCCATCCAAAGTGTATCAAAGAATCATTGATGGCGTTTTGTCCACTCAAACATAACATTCTTTCTTAATAACTCGAACAGTGGACCTCCAATACAGCTAAAGTTTGTTATAAAGTGGCGGTAGTAGCCAAACATACCCAAAAATGACTGAATGTCACGCTTACTTGTGGGTGTAGTCATCTTTTGGATAGCCCTCAGCTTGGCAGGTTGATGTTTTAGCCCTGTTGCATCTACTAAAAACCCAATGTGCTCCAGCTGGTCCTTAAAAGTGGCATTTATGGGGCTTGATCTTAATGTTGGCCTCAGCCAACTAGTGGAATACCTCCTCCAAATGGGTAAGGCGATCAGAAAACGTGCAGGAGAATACATTGATGTCATCAAGGTACAAGAATGCGCGACAGCTTTAAGTTGCCAAGGATGGTATTCATGGCCTGCTGGAACGTAGCTGAGGCATTGAATAGCCCTTGAGGCATACAAGTCAGTTGGAAAAGAACCTTGGATGTGATTATGGCGCACTTCTTCTGTTCCACTGAAGGCAACTCTTTTTTTCAGTAGCCCAATATCAAGTCAAGGTCTGAGAATTAATGAGCTCCTCTTAATAAATCCAAGGCATCATAAATTCATGACAAGGGGTATGAGTCTTTTGGTAATGTTGTTGAGCTTCCAGTAGTCTATTACTAATCAGTTGGTAGTATCCTCTTTTTGACAATTAGGATGGGTGAAGCCCACGAACTCTTTGAGGTGTTGTATTTTTGGCTTGAAATAAGGCTTGGCAGTGCTTATTGCCTTGAATCTAACAATAAATTGGGAAAGGCTTTTCTAACCACTTATATGAAATAATTAAAGCAAATAAATATTGAAAAAGGTTAATTTTTATAGTAATTTATTGGGCGCCATGCAGGGGTAAAAGAAAGAATACACTTAATAAATCAATAAAAGTATTAAAGACATTGAGGCTCAATGCTCAGATGGCTTGGAAATTTCCAAATTACTTAATTTGGGATTTTACCTTATCAAAGCTTGGAAAACTCGCTTCACTATGGCTGAATGACTGATGGGGAGTTAAACTTTAACAATACGTACCTGTGGGGTAACAATTTAATAAATTTCAGCCAATCCCCTTTAGCAAAATTTACTGCACCCTGGGGGACCCCCACCAAGCCTATAAAGGGGGTGATACCTGCTTTGGTTCTGGCTTTGAATTAGTAATGACTGGGGGAGAAACCCTAAAGGACTCCCCAGGTTTACCCGCAGATTTGTGGAAATTCAACTTCCTGACTTGGCACTATTTGCCCAGTTAGTATTTGTAAAAGTGTTACCCCAATTCACAGGGTTCCACTGAGAATCAGCCAGGGTCTTTTGGCCTATTTCATCGTTATTATTAATTAAATTGTTGTTATCATTATCATTGAGAACTTGTAAATGTCTAACATTTCCCCTTTTTGGCTGATTTTGCCCCAAAACATTCTTATTTTGAAGCCTGGAGGGCAAATGTATAACATGATGGTTTGAGCATCCCTTTCCCAACAGCTTTTCAATTTCATCAGTAATGGCTTCTTCAACTGCCCTTGATTGGCGGATTGGCTGAGACCTAGTGGGAAGATGATTCCCAGTGTCCACTTGATGGATCAACCCCCAAATGCACCATAAGTCATAATTGTTGGCAGCAAAGATCACCTTATATTTTTAAATAAAGCTATCACCTGATCTTTCTGGTCTTCTTATAACCCATTAAAGTTTCACATGGTACCACCAATATTACACCAAGCTGTGTTTTAACAGGTAGATTAAATTCATTTAGTGAACTAAACTCATGAACCTGAAAGACCTCCTCAGTTAGGATCAAGTGTAAATAAGCCACTTTTTGATGCTGGCGGTTTTGCATTGGTTTGTTCTGTAGTTTTGCTAACAAAACCTTGATCTCCCAATGGCCCAGAGGTATTATACCTTGAGCCACGTGGGGCTCAAGCCACAATTGCTGATAAGGACCAATAACTTTCTCATTGAGTCCATCTGGCACTTCTACCACCAATTTGGTGTTTACTATTACTTGATTACTGAAGGGGATGGTCATTGGCACAGCTGCTCTGAGCGACAGCCCTTAAAATTCATATATCTATTGGGGAAGGGCCAGGTATTGCCCTTTAGCTGATGGTAGCAAGCTGGAATCACCCCATCATTGTATGCCAGGTTGATATGACCCATGTGCACCAAATCCTTCAGCATTTCGCTGGAGGTGAAGCAAATTGATATCTGATGCCCCAGAATTTTGCAATTCTCCGCCATCATATCAACAACAGCCCAAAGTGGAACATAAAAGTGGTTCTAATTAGCAGGGCATAGTTATTGTTTGGCAGCATTATCACTGGGGTTACAACAACAATTGACTCAAACCATAATGGTAGCGTGCTGTATGCTCCCTCATAGGCCATGCTTTCCGCACCAACAGTCCCATACACCATGTGATGTTCCACACCAGGATTTAATGTCTGCTTCACCACCAACTTTGTGGACAATATGATAACTAGAGCACACATATCAATTATAGCGCAGACTCAGGTTTTTGCTTTGACAATGTCATAGTATGTACACTCAGAGTAAGTTGAATTCTGATCGTTTAAAACGTGGACATTTAACGAATCTCTTTTCCCAAAGAAGCTCATAAGAATCTCTCTGACTTTAAGGTATTCTTTAACAATAACGTCCACAGGGAGGGCGGCGTTAACCCTTTTTAAGAGACACAATGGAGGATGGATTTGGCTCATATGTAGAAATTTGGTCAAGAATTTGATAGGCATACGGTTTTTTGCTCCTGGGGTCCTTATTCCACTGTGTCCTGGGTTTGCGCTTATGTCAATACATTCACCCCTCCAACCAGCTGCGGATATAAGAATGCGTCATTGTAATGATAGACTTCCATTGAATAAGCGTGGATAGGTCCAGGTGGGACGTTTGGGGTTGTAATAGCAGAGGTAGAGAGTCCCATCTCTATTCCGCTCTAACTTTTCCCTGAATGTACTGGTCCTTCATTAGATAATGGACCCAACGCTTGGGGAAACCTCATACCAGATGCCCAGGTTGACCAAATTCAAAACAGTTGAACCCATAGGGTCTGCATCCTTGATTGTTGTAAGATGGGCCACAATGAAAGTTGTACTGGGTCACACGGTGTAAACAGGCACACCTAATAGTTAAACTGCTGATGGTATCTCAGTTGAGGGAAAGATGCTAGTGTTAATAAGGCCGGGACTTACTAGGTGGGCTCTTAACAGGGTGTGATAATATCCCTAAATAAGAAAGTCCAGCAGTGGATGTGGTAGGTTTCTGCTCTATATTGGGAGAAGGAAAGGTAGAAGATAGACGGCACAAAATTTGAACAAATTTTAAGCAAGGGTACATCATCCTTTAATTATGGAGCCATGACATTGTAAAGATTGCAGTATGGTTTCACTGCAGAGATCATCACTATTCATAAGTTGGATTTGGATAAAGTCCTGACCCAATTAATATGTGGACCTCCACCATAAATCAATCAGAAAATGTGGTGAGGATCTCATTATGCTGAAACCCGATGGTCAAGAAATCTGCCTTCCATTGCAACATCTTTGCATTTCCTCCAAATAACTGCAGAATAATATCCTTCTCTCCCTGATAGGTAACAGAACTGTTTGGAAGATAGCAAGTAACTTGGTCAGCGCTTCCAACATTCAAGGTGGTTATTAACAATTTTGCATTATGCTATTCTGAAGCTCCTTCCGCTGCAAACTCAAATCACTTAAAAAATCCATGGATGCTCCCATCACAATCAAATGGAGGCAGCGTATCAATACAAACCCCCTTAAGGAAGATCATCCTGCCTTTTGAGCATTATGTCCAAGGCAAATCTAATTTCTGCATATTCAGTTGGCCTAGTGTATTGGAAGGATTCCATGTCAGTGTAGGCCTGATGAGACATAGCTGACACCTGAATTTTATTTTTTTTAAAGTTGAGCAATGGGCCCCTTGTAGTGAGCATCACTGTTATAAATTTGGTGGAATTGAAGATATGCAGTAAGGTTTTTGTGCAGGGTCAAGCCCACTAAGCAAAGGATGGATGTCAAGAAGATTATCAACCCATAAGACAAACGTACATATTATAACAAAATATGAAGCAATTAATTCAGCCACACTACTTTTATCTATTTAATATAAAACAGCACATTTCTTCTGCTCCTCTCACTTCTTATTGTTAACAATCCCCTTTCAATCTTCTTGTATTGCTTATATCTCAGCAACTTTAGTTGATACTGACCCTTTTGCTTAGACTATTTCTTCCACTATTTTCTTATTGGTTCTGGAAGAGTTCACCATTTATAAAAAGTATGAATGCCTTAATTTAAGGCGATCCACTCATTATTTCTCATACATCTACGTCTTGTTATTTGTTTTTCATTGCCATCACCTTATTGCCTGATTTGGAGGTGACCAATATTATCCTTCCCAACCCAATATTGACACATTCTAAGGTGCTTAAATAATCAAATCAAAATCATGATTGGTGGATTCTACCCATTCTGCTGTAATGACTTAGGGCTTATCATCCAGCCATATTAGAATTATGACAGATGCATACAGATACAAAAAATTAATTTAAAAAATTGTAAAATAGATGCAATTAATATAATATCTTATAATTTAAAATTTTAAAATATAAAAACATTTTTAATGGATGTGCCCTTTTTTGGAATACTAGTACTAAAAGTTTCAGTGCCAATGAATATAAAAGCTTCTTTTGGTAAATTTGAGCATAATTTTTTATAAAGCCATTCAAGTTTTTTTTCAAAATTAAATTAACTTTTTATTAAGCATCACTTTTTTAATTTAGAAAGTTTAATTAAATTATAATATAGATGTATTATTTGTGTTGACTGATCTGTGTTAAAATTATCCATACTTTATTTAAAATTGTTACAATCATAGCAATTGCTTGTAGGGGGTGGAAGGCGAGTTGGTAGGGCGTACAGCTACCAACCTGAAGGTTTTGGGTTCAATTCCTGTCCTTTGCACATCAATTGGGGTGCCAGCTGTAGGAAGCTATCGGCAGTTAGTATGTCTAATAACACTAAAACTTACCCATGACGTAACCAGAAAAATCTGAGTCCTGATCCAGAGGTGAAAAGCTTTCTACAATGGAGTTGACCCTGCTCAGGTTTCTGTTGATACTTTCTTTCTTGTATTTTGGTAATGTCTGTTCCCTGATCAGATTGCCTTGAATAAATAAACATAACAATAACTTCTATAGTTCAAAGAGCCTCACTGCTTATTCAACTGCAATGTGAATATGGATTATCTTTTCTGATTATTAATCTTCTTGAGATTCCATAAAATCTTTAATCAAAGGCAACAGTAGTCATGAAATCCTCAGATCTTCTCATATAGAGGTAGAATTATCTGCTGCTAAAGAGCTTGATTTTGTGCAATATGAAAGGCACTCTTAAGATGCATTCCTAATTCATTATATAACCCTTAAACTCATTATAGGTTTATATACTAATGTTTAGAAACTTTTGGTAAAGCAGGATCAGCTATATCATGGACCTTTATATAATCTAACAATTTTTACAAAAAAATCCAACAGGCTACTAACAACATCCTCATCATATGTACGCACTAATGTGAAAATAAAACATATTAGGCTGACAAAGAGCCCTAAATTATGGTGCACCATATTATTCTATTCTAAAAAAGGTCTAGTCATATATAAATAGTTATTTTAGATTGAAAAGCCAAATTTATCTCAATTGACAAAGAAATTAGCAGTTGTAATATAGTCATTATGTTGGAATTATAGGTATAAAGGTAATTTCTTGTAAGGCCTATAGCACACAATAAAGCGCAACCATTCTTATCCATCTATTATGCACCTTCAATCATCCTGTTTACCTAGCTAATTCTGAAGTTAGGTGAAAAACAAAGATTTCTATAAAACTTGGGAAGAACACGTTTAAAATTAGATTTGTAGCACTCTCATTTAACTTAAAACTAATAACTCTTGTAATAGCCATTTAAAAATTAACCTGTCACATTTGGGAACAATTTAAAGTAATAGTCTAGAGCTAATATATATTACAAAAAGACTGTCATTAACTAAATTGAAGTCATTGAGGGTCTATACAGTAGATAGATTAGAGATTGTTAATTGTAATGTCTTCCAGAGCTCTAAACCAAATCTGGTAAATATAATCATGATATATAATCACCTGGTAGTTCAGGGCTCTTTATGGAGGTTAACCTGGTTGCAGGATATTGCTTTTCCATGACAGTGGGCTCTGCTGGTCAGAAGGCCAACCAGTATGGAACTGGCTGACCCTTACCTTTCACCTTATATGATAGGGCCAGCAGTGCCAGCTGACACCTTGGCGTGTCACCTGCGCCATTCAGGGATCCCCCAGCCTAAACCCCATCTCATAATAATAAACATAACTTTTAAATAAAAGGGAGATTAGGCAAAGGGATTTTTTTTGAATTGGAAGCACCAGGTATTTATATGTACAAATGGGCTACTGCGCCTCTTGCCAACTCTATTGGCTTATCACTGGCTCTTACAGCCAAAAACTCTCTCTATACCACTGCACTTTGTTACTTCCCTCCTCCCATTTTCTCTTTCAGTTTTTTCTTCAATCTTTTTGGTCGATTTTGACCCATCAGCTTAGTAAATTTATATTCACTACAATTTAGGGGTTTTGTCCCATTATTGAGGCTTCAGCAGAATTACCTCTATCCACCAAATTATTATCACTTGATCAATTCACTTCCAGTCAACATAACCTACCACCCAAATATTGAGGCTCACCTTGACTAATAAGATACAATCCACCAAATATATGGCTTATTATACAGTCATACTAATTCCTTGACACTGGTAGTATGTACATAGAATTTAAGTTGTTCTTCCAAAACTCAGCACATAGTTCCTTAAATTCTCCCAGATACACCTGATTTATGCGTGGTAACATATAATTTTGCTTTACAGATTTCCAAGTTTTATTAAGACTAAAATTTAAAAATCTTTTTTATAATTCTTGTTATTAAAAAGTATATTTAATATATAAATTCAGGCCCAGTACTTTTAATTGATTCTTACTAGATATTATTTTATTAAAGCTTTAGCATTTAAAAACCTGCTCTCTCTGCTCGGCATAACCTTCTGAGCAAATTAATTTTAGTAAATTAAAAGCAAACTCTTAATTGCACACTGAAGTCTTGCTTTAAAGTCATTGGATCCCCGCCAACTGCCCCATCATGGGGCAGCGGCAAAACTCCTCTTTCCATTTTCTGTCCAACAGGAAAACGCGCTCAGACTGGCTTGCCCAGTCATTCCAAACCCTTGGGACAATTCGTTCCTCCCAAGGATCTCAATGCCCATCTCGCCTAAACCCAAGTGGTGCCCCACTGCTCATTGGTGCTCCCCTGGAGCAACATGCATTTTGGCCTTAGGATCAAATATGGTAAATTCTTCCCCATGATGACCAAGCCATTATCAAAATGTCTCAGGCGGTGATGACACCAGCCTGCTTTATTGACTTCCGCCCCTATAAGGGATACGTTGATCTTGGCTTCCCATGTGAAGCTGATGCAGCCACTGCGGCAATGGTGCCATTAATTTACAATGATATTCCCCTCCCAACAACGCGGACCTGGCTCCCAATGGACACCTCCTTGGTGGTCCAGTTTGCTGGTTTGCCCACCCACCTCCCCCCCAAAGTGCTCCACCAGGAGCTGATGGAAGGTTTGGCAGCCTACGGCGCCAACCCCATCTTACAATTTGTGGTCCCAAATGGGGCCACACGCCTCGCTGGGCCTTGAGCATATGCCACGATCAGCCCTGAATTTACAAAAATTTTGTTGGCAATTCCCCCCTGTGCCACCATCCCATCTGCCCCCGACCATCCATTCTGGGCCCACGTTGAGGGTGGACAGATGATCTGTCCATCCTGTTTTGAGTTAGACCACTCGAAATGCAAATGCCCATACTCAGAAACTTCCACTGACGCTGAAAGTTTTCCCAACGCCCACCAATCCGCCACCCACCCCACGCCAACTCCAACATGGGGTACGATCCTACCTTCCCTACTCCAATGCCTGATGCTGTAGCTGCACCTACAGCCACCAATCAGCACCCACCTTGCCCCAATGCCACAAATAATTCATCCAACTAAACATCAGATGGATCCCAGTTTGATCCCATGCACCCACAAATGAATCAAACAAACCTCAACCGTATGCTGATTCCCCAATCCAATTCAACCAAAAACCATGGGAATTATTGGATGAAATTTATGAATCAGGTAATGTCATTAAAGACTGATGCTGCAACTCGAGAAGCTCTGTAATGCAGTTTGGGATGCAAAATTCCCACCTCAGAAATATATCCCACAACCTAACGACAAACCATTCTACAGCAACCACCAGCTTGTAGTAGACGCAGCTGCCACACCAGATTGCCATCCACTTCACAAAGCAGCCGCCAAATCTGTGGCTGCACTTGCAGGAGGAATTCCACCTCCCATCATCCCCAACAATCTTACTCCACAAAGTAAGATCAACATGAAATCCTTACACAAAAACATCACTGAAGCCATCCAGAACATGGTAACAGTAGCATGGAATCCAAAAGCAAAAATAACCCAAACCAACATTGCAATGTTTGTTAAATTCCCAGATGCCTGCCTCAAAGCTGAAGACGCTTTGGGCAAATACATCATTGGTATAATGATGGCTGGCAACTATTTGGAAGTTCCAGTCATCAAGGATATTGAACCCCATGCCGCTGATGCCCCCACACCCTTACTATCTGCCTTAACACGCACCCTACTCTGGAATGAGATGGATGCAGCTGAAGATGAGCCCCCCGATCCCCCTCCCCATCCACCATGGAGGGATAGCAGTATTCGCTACCCACCTGGTTGGATATTTTGTTAGGTATGATTCAATCAATCTGTCCATTTTGGGCGTTTTGTTTGAATTGTTAATTTTTATTATTATGATTTTTAGTTTTAGTTTGGTATTGTCCATCCCCTGGTCAGCTTACCTCAGTTAAATAAAAGCTTTAGCATTTGATACCTATAATTTATTTAGCTTTACTTAAGCTATGAAGACTTTGAAATTTTTTTTTATTCTTTTATCTATATGTAATATAATAAATTGTACCATTAGGATTTTTGTTGCATGGCAGACTTTTTTATTTTAATTTGTTTTTAAACTCCTAGATTTTGAGAATTCATCTGATGCCTCAGTGTCAAGGATGATTTTGTCTACTACTTCCTTTATATTATCTAGTGGAAATAATATATTGGTCCTTGAGTTTTATGTCTTAAAAATTTAGTTTAGTCAGACCAAAATCATAGTTATTGTTTATATAAAGAAAGAGTACATGGCTGTTCTTTTCGGTGCTTTTTGTTTGGTAAAAGAAAAAATAACCCTTTAGATAGGGAGCCACAGAACTTTATTTTTTAGAAATCAAATGTATTGTTGTTGCCATATTGGGAAATAAAGGTGGGGAACACTCCCACAATTTAATTTGAGGGTATCTGATTCATAAAATTGTACAAAATTATTAGCTGGTCATCTAGAAGTCTCTGATACACTGTTGGCTTATATTTTATCTCATCAGTTACCCAATATGAAAGGTGTCAGTGGGAGTATTTACATATTTTAGGTCATTCTAGCTTAATAGATATGAATAACATTTTTAAACTTTTAAGAGCTAGCTATAGCCTCTGCATCTTTAAAAACTAAGAAGAGTATGTACTTCTTTGCAAAAAAATAAACATAAATCCGCATCTAGCAAAGATTATAAACACAACTTAGGCGTCCAGATTCATTTATGGTCGCCTGGATCACTTTTTAAGTTGGTCCTTTGGAGCATACAATGCAGAAATCTTTTTGGACATAACCTACTAAAGATAGGTTCAGCAGTCCTTAGCTGGCATATTTTATGCTTATAATGGAATATAGCCGGGTAAAGATCAGCTCAAAGGTCCCAAGAGAATTATAACTGCACTTTTCAATTATTTTTTAAAAAGTTAATATCTGGTAAAAGGTTGGTACTGCCAAAGTATGATGGAAAATTAAGATTATAATGAAGGATGGGAGCGCTATATGTTAGGATCTGGGATTAGATTCAGAAGGGTAGTAAATGAGGGTCGCAGTCCAGGGTTGGAGCTGTGGGGAGATTGTGATTCACCATACCAGTCTAGGTTGGGATAAGTAAAGTTAATAATCACAATAGTCCACACAACGGCATCTGCTCACATCTCATCTGAGATGGTGTCAGTATCTGATAATTTATACTAACAAAAAACAAGGTTATTCACTAGATAACAAAAGGTTAGTAACTTAGGGGATAATGATCTGATATATTAGTCATTCTCCACATCAATACTTTAGTAATTTATACTATGAAATCACCCTATATGATCAGTTAGTGTCTCTAAAAGAGTTTATTTATCCAAATTTGTTAATTCACAATTAGAGAACAATCATTAAGATTCGTTAAGTGATTAAGATCTAAAGATAATAATGATTTTAGGACTTGACACCAATGGCGCACCTATGGACAAATTATAAAAAATATGGGTTGGTTGTAATTTAAAGTACACGTATATTGAAAACCCATCATTATTCTTCACCTCATTAAGAAAAAGCCTTAAAGAAACTTAAGCATCGACTAAGGGATGGAAATTACTTTTCAGAGACTAGAAAATTTTTTATATAGTACCAAAACTCCTGAGTTAGTATGAACATGACAAAACATGGCATTTTAATAGGTGACAGAATGGTAAGTGGTGCAATTAGGTTTGAACAACCATATATTTCCATACTGTTGGCTTAATTTCATTTTTTTCAAATATTTTTACAGGGTCAAATAAGTTATTATACAATATCTTACCTTGTGGGCCTCAGAATTATAGGTAGTTGTTTGAATGTATTGAATTACTAATGGTAATTATGCTGCGGCGCCTTTGTTCACTAATAATTATGATGGCAGATTGATTTTTAATCTCCAATGATGCAACTTTCACTTCTTTCATTTACTGATCACTGTGGTCTCAGTTTTATATTACCTAAAAGATAGATCTATTACTAATTTTTCTATTTTTCTCTTGCGCCTGAAAAATATTTGATAATAAAGTTCTACTATTACTACAGTCATCTTCCAGAGTCTCATTGCAATCAATATATTGCTATTATTCTGAAAATTCCCAATGGGACCACCTAGTGCTAAAAAAATTATGGAAATGACCAAGCCCTAGGCATTCTCTTTCCTGGCCTAATTTAGATACTATGCTTCTATTTTACCATTATTAGGTACTGCTTAGCAGTTATAAATTTCATGAATAAGACTTTTTAAAATTGATAAGAATATCTAAACGGAATTGATATTTAAAAAAGAATTTTTATCAAGCAGCTGAAACCAGCCTACTAATAAAATTACTATTGTGAGCTGCATAGCTGAAAGTCCAAGGGAGCGTCCTCTCCACTTGGACTGGGTGGCGTTCCTGTTTCCTTCAAAAATGGTCCAAAAAGGCCAGCTTCCCCACTCATCTCACAGGAAGACCTTGCGCATGTGGTAGATGAGAAATAGGTAAAGGCCATCTCTTTAGAGACCCTGCCATCTGTCCCCGCAATTTACTTCCACCAAATTAGTACAGCAAATAGAGGGATTCTGCGCTAAGGTATCAGAAAATTGGTATCCTAATGTGGAAAAAGGTCCAAATAAAGATGATGGCAACAAGCCTTAAGCATAAAGGTCAAGAGCATCAAACCCTCAGCAACAAAGCTCAATGGGTGCGTATGTTTATAAATAAAGTTTTTAAGAGTTGAATCCTCAGAAAACTCGCCAATAGCATCAGGACATCGGAAAATGTTGTTGCTGGCCAAAGCCCACTTCAAAAATATTGGGAACAAAGCCAGATGAGCATGTGCTTCTATAAAAAATGCGCCTAATCTCTAATTGTTAGTGGAACTCGCCAATGGCATGGGCCATTGTCAAATGTTGCCTCCAGCTTGGAACACTCCCATAAGAATATCAAGATCTTTGAAAGATGAATACCACTTGGTCATTTGATGCCAAAGCAACCAGGTGCGGCAGGTTGGACATCCCTAACCTGATCCCAGCCTCTTAAGACCGCCCCTATGTGGGGTGGCCTTGGGAGGTTCCTGTTGCCTGTTTGTGAGATGCCATCACGCTAAATGTCAAAACTGCAGTAAAACTGCAATTTGGGCATCCGTGGACAAACTTCCAGATACTCATCCTACAGGAAACCTTTATGAAGTTGGTTTAAATTGAGTTTCTTTTATCTCACCATCGCTCAAAGGTAGCCAGGCTAGGTCAAATTTTGAGGGCCCAAGTCCTGCACTTTTCCAAGCTATTCCTCAATTCTCGTCTATAAAAGCAGTTGTAACACACTGAGGAAATTGACGGACAATTTTCTTATCTTACAATCCAATAAAATGCTTCCCATTCTCCAATTTATTTGATCTATTTCAAACTTTTTCTTTGCTGACCCCCTTCAACTCCTCCAATGTGACCTCACGGGCCTCCCATTAATTGATAATCACAGTCATGCTAGCAACTCTAGCTCCTACCATAGTCAATTGAGCTTATTGCTTTAAAAATATCTGTACTCTCTCCTATTGTAGAGGCCATTCGCCAGCAGGATATCATTATCCTGTGGGCTCAACTAATCTTTTTAGGTGAGTATCCGCCCCCTCACCCAGATGTAAAAGCCAGTTCCCCTACAGGGAGCTCCAAACTACACAATCCAATCTTGCAACTTCCCACTCCTAGGCCACTTGGTCTGGAGCCACAATGACCTGATTTCTCATGGGGTTCCTTTTTATGTTTGTAGCCTACTGGCCCTCACTTGTCACTCACCTTTCTGTACACCACAACTTCTTTCAAGTGGAAATGCCTCTAGAATTATGACTCACCTTTTTATGTGCTTTTGAATCCCAACTGGCAGGCCAGTCTAAACATTATATGACGTCATCCTGACATAATTAACTGTCCATTGTTTCCAACCATTTCCTACCTTCTCGCAGAGATGGGCGCAGTATTGTTCACCCTTTACCATATGAATGTGCAGTTGATATCCTGCATTCTGTTGTTCGTTTGGTCAGTTGCCAATTTTGTGAGCAGCTCCTGGATAGCTTTGGAGGAAATTTACTATGGTAGCGTGGCTCAATTGCCCGCTAATCTTCCCTCAACTAATCCTCAAGGAGGGCATTTGGATGTTCTCTATGACATTGAAAATCAGGTTCTCAACGCCCTCACTGAGGTGCAAATGCTCTCCAAAGTTGCAAAAACCAGTGCCACTTCACTGACAAGTGCTCAGAAGGGTATGCTCTTTTTAGATGCAGTTAAAGGTGAAGCTTGTTGATGGGTGCAAGATCTTCTGCGTTCTAATATTCAGGCAGGTGACCCCAATTCACTTGTTGCAGTAGTATCAACCACTTTGAAATCCCTGTTATTACATTCCAAACAATTGTTTCAATTATTATCTAAGATTTCTGAAGCCCCTAGTGTGGCTTCATTAATTTCAACCTTCCATGAGCAAGCCCTGGCGCTATATCCCCGGGGGATGTACTCAAATAAGTCTTCCAAACTGCGTCCAATTCAACCTCTTCCAATAAATCTTTGATTTATTAGAGGTACGCCAACCAGGGAATGGACAGTACTGAACACAACACTCAAAACGACAAAACAAAACTACTAACCAGGTGGGAAGCAGAAACTGCTAACCAACCATGGCAGAGGGTGAGGAGGGGTTGGGGGTTTGTTTTCAGAAAGACCCACCTCAATCAAGTGATGTTGGTTACAGTACCAGATCAGAGCAGAGAGCCAGGGCGTTGGGGCATCTGCATAGTGGGGGTTGAGGTCAGCGTAGTAGGAGCTTTCCTCTTCCGCATCAAGATAATGATGGGAAAGTGTTTCAATAAAAGCTGCGAGGAGAACTTCAGCTTCTTTGCGGGCTTCAGGAAGTTGGGTGAAAAGGGAGATACTGTGGCGGGTGATTTTGGCTGAGGGGTTGAATGAAGCAATTGTTGCGACATTCATAACAGCAACTTCAGCATCATCAAATAGTTTCAAGATGTAACTGCAGGAGATTCAGGGAAGTCAGGGGGAAGAAGAGGGTGGGCAGGTCATAATGGAGCTGAGCCACTGACTGGGCCACTGCAGTGCGTAGTTTTGGGCAATGAGGAGAGGCCACCGCAGCTAAGGCGAGCTGGTGATCACTTTGGAAGGGGCTGTATTGGGCAGAGGAACAAAATGGCGAGGGGTAGGGGTTTCATCAAAGTCAGGAAGGAAAATTCTGCCCAACCATAATTGCCTTGGCAGAGAGGTTGACCTGTATGCTTACTAATGAGGACATTACCTGATTCGTCATTTCAGCCAATAGCTCCCATGGATTTTGTTCACTGGAATAGTGGCGTTCGAATTTGGGTGGGTGGGATTGGGCGAATGGGCAGCTGCTTGGGTGCCAATGGTGGTTCAAGCATTGCTCTGATTGGCTGGGGTAGATTTAGGTGGGAGAGTGAGGCTGGAGGTTTTGGGGGGGCTGATTTTCCATGTGGGCCCACTGAATGAGATTGGAGGGTGGGAGGGGCAGCAAAGCGCCCCCATACTGAACCTCCAGAAGGAGGCTCAGAAGCCGCAGCAGTGGACTTGGCCTGAGGGCACGCTCTTTTTGCATGGTGAGGCCAAAGCAGAGGGAAAAATCTGCCTACCATTATCAACCTGAGCCCAAAAATGATCAGGCGCTGTAGCCACACTAGCGCGGGGTGGGATTTGTTGGGCTATGGGGTGGCGTGGTAAAATGGTGGCTGTTGCCCGAGGAGCAGCAAGGCTCCGCACCAGATGGAATGGAAAAGATGAGGTTGGGCTGAGTGCCATAAGCCATGTGCCCCGCGACCAACTGGTCATAAAAAACCTGGGGTAGAAGGTGGGATGGGAGATTTGCAAAGGATATCACCAGTGTGGTGTCTGAAGGGAGGCGAGTACGGGTTGTGGGAATGGGTTTTTTTTTATAAATTAGAGGAGTTTGTGCTGCCGCTTCAGCATCCTCCTCAGATTGGAACCCAACGTCAAAGTAGCCCTTAAAAGGGCGGAAGTCTATAAAGCCAGCTGGCCTGGCGGCCACCAGTGGCTAGCTCAATAATTGTCTTATCAGCATATGGGAACAAACGCCCATAGTCCACTCTGAGGCAATAGCGAATGGCAGAGCGAGGGAGGGCGAGAGGATGGGGGCGAGAAGGGTGGACGCGCGCCAGGTGGAGCGCTAAGTCCCGTGGGGGGACAAAATGGTTGGAAGCAGTGGGCGGGCTGTTTGAGCCCGTCCAAACGCGCTTGCCTGCGGGGCGAAAAACGCTAGATGGGGGTGCACTGCTGCCCCACACTGGGGTGGCAGGCGGCGGAGCCAAGGACATCAAAGAATAGGTTTGGGCAGATGGCTGTGGATAAATAAAACTTTAAATTTAAAATCGCTCAAAAGTGACTTTGAGCAGTAAAAGAAAGTTCCCAATTCACCTCTTCCCATCACGTTTTTGGTCTAGCCCTATAGAAAAGGTGGATCATTTTTTGTAGGGCAGCAACTTCCATAAATGCAGCTCTACGCCACACATTCCCTTTTCAAAACAGTAACTTCATTATTGGTTTTGCCAACTTGAAATTGGAATCTGACCCCAACGTTGAATCAGTATATATAGTGGTTTCAAGTCCTGGTGCAGCCCTTGCTCCTGAGTTGATTTGCTCCAACTCACCTTTATGCAAGGCGACAATAGTTCAGCATGAGGAGAATAAGATGCAACCCCTTGTTCGCCACATTTTTAACCCTATGAAAAAGCCTTCTCTTATCCCTGATTTGTTTGCAATCGCTTTGGTGTCAGCACAAATAACCATATCTGCCAAAAAAAGAATTACACCTACTTTTTATTACCAATAAAACTTTGTATTGGGGCATACCAGGTGTCCTTCAAGGCTTTGGTCGACACTGGAGCATTGGGCAACTTCATGAGTTTGGAGTTGGCCCAGCAGCTGGATCTTGACTTGGACCTGAGGCCAGCAGGTTGGTCTCCTTGTCAGCCTCCCAGCCATCCTATATAGTACGGTGCCCAGTATTCTTCTCAGTTCATCAGTTTAGCTTTTGTGATCTCTTCTAAGCATTGCACAATCTTGTATTCCCAGTGATTTTGGGTGTGAGTTGGTGGCGCCAGCGCATGTGAAAATTCACTTGGAATCTAAAATATTGTCATTTTCCAACGGTCAGGTGGAAGGGAATTTACTTATTTGGAAGCCATTTTCAAGGCTTTTGGAATTTCACCTGAGATGAATGATATTAATCAAGAAAGAAGATCAACATTTCAGTCTAAAAAGATTTTGAAAAATCGTCAGAAATATCCAATCATAATCTAGATCAATGATCAACCCTTTAGAAATATTGGCCTCATCTGACAGAAAGTACTATGCATTACAAAGGGGCTGAGCATTCCAAAAGGGCTAAGCCCTCGACAAGAAGGTCAATACCATATAATAGGAACCTTAACAGAACTGGCAATCATAGGTATATTGATAATTTTTAAATTTTTAAATTATATTTGTGGAAGGCCAACCAGGAGATGGACAAATCCAATATGTAAATAAAAAGAATTTATATCAGCAAGAGGCACCCCAGAGAAGCTAACACAATCTCCTGTTGCCAGCGGAATGCCAAGTAAAGGAAGAGGTGTATTGTGAGTAGAGGCTTGCACCACTATTGAGAACGTATTAAGGAAGGGGTCTGAAGTGATGAAACAAACTGGAAACCAGGACGAGACCAACTGAAGTTGATGGGATGGGAGGTACCCAAACAGCCATGCTTGAAAGTGGTCCACGAGTTGCGACTGAAATCAGCGTACAGCTTCCTGGAGGGTGGGAGTAGAGCCTGAGATGGCATTAAAGACAACCATGTAAATAGTTCACAATGCAATTGCAACCACTAAGGGTTGGAGGGAAAATTGTATCAGCAGATTAAGGAAAAGGTGAAGATGTCTTTAGATAGGTGAAGGGTTGTATTTGATCCTGGCAAAAATGACGTTGAATTTCATGCCAGATTGTTTTTGACGGAGGGCACTCTTCCAGGCGGTGGACCAAAGTCCCATATTTGTCACACACAACACAAGAGGAGTGTGATGCATTGGAGCGCTCAACAGTATGGTATACTTATTTCAAGCAGCGCCACACATGGGAATGGACATGCGGCTACAGAAGAGGGTGATGGGCGTACTTCCAGATGGTTTTCTGGGTTTCTAGGGAGTAGGGAATGCCTAACATGTCCAGATAATCCACCTTGGCCGTGATAGGGGACCTCCTTGATATCAAACTGTTTAGAACGGCTTGGCCTTGTACTTCCTGCGTGAAGCAGGGAGTAGGGGCGACCCGTAGGACGGTGTGTCCACTGATGCAGATTCTCCACTCAGTGCTCCACATGGAGAGGAGAATTTATTTTGAAGTGGAGCGACATCCCATGTGAGCCCGCAGCAGAGGGATGTGAGGCGAAACTTTTAACAATGAATGTGGGTGGATAGGACTGTTGAGGCAAAGGGCGCGGGAGAAAGTGGAGTAGGCCGCGCATGACCACTGTTGGGCTGGGAGCGTGGGTTGGTGACTGCAGCAATCCAGGTGCCAAGTAGTTTGGCAGCAAGGGCCTCGAAGTTGAGCAGGCCCATACCACTACTATGGCGAGGGCCAAACAAGACATCCAGATGCACTAACGGTGGGCGGCCTAACCACAGACACCCTTGCAGGGGGGAATATAACGAGGTGAAGAAAGATGGGAAAAGGAGATAGCATGGGCCACAAACCAAACTTTAGATAGGAGCATAGAGTTTGCCAACACTACCTTGCCTGTGAGAGAAGTTTGGTGGGCTCTGAGGGAGGCTATGCGTTTTGTGACATTGTCCAGGATATGATGCTCCATCACCATTGAGGCATACCCTCCCACCTCCAGCCACACCCTCAAATGGCGGACTGGACCAGCAGTGGTCTTGGCACAAAAGGGAGCACAAGAGGGGCGGATTGTGGTGGGCAGGGCAAGTGGACCCATAAGCTAGCTGTTGAAGCAGGTAGAAAACTGAGCGCTGGTGACCAGCAGGCTTGGAACTGACCAAGGAGAATGATATTGGTTTTGGAGGCGTTAAGTGCCGCGTTACTCACCCTGGATTAAACCTGGATAGTATCCTCAAGTGAGTGTGCACCTTGTTTGTTAGACAACCCAACCACACAATCATCAGCAAATGCCAAAATCTTGACTGGAGCTTGGCCTTCCACATGTACACCAGTAAGGCGGGCATTCACGTTACGCAAAAGTGGGTCAAGGCTGAAGTTGTATAAGAGTGGGCTTAAAGGGTCTCCTTGTTGGAGGCTCTCTTTGAGGGTGAACCACATTAGTGAGGAAGGCAGGGACACGCACAGCCATTGTGGCAGATTCTTAAGTAACATCACACAATTAATGATTAATGGGAAGGTGGAAAATGTAAGGCAGGCTTTGAGTTAATCCCAGTTGACCCTATCATAAGCCTTCTGCTGGTCTAAGAAAACAAGCGCTCCATAGCCTTGGATTGGCAGAAGGTGGCTACAGTGTGTATGTTGTCCCATATAGACCAATTGGGAATTAAACCAATTTGATCAGAGGAGAAAAATCAGAGGCAATTTCCACTAGGCGGTTGGCCATAATTTTAGTAAAAAATTTAGTGTCTGTGTTAGTAAGTAAAACAGGGGCGCCAGTTGTCAAAGTCTAGATTGTCCCCTTTCTTATACAGCTTTATAGCGTACACCTCCTGGCCCCCAGGAAGGAGAGGCGTTTCCAATAAGTACAGGTTCATTGAGGCAAGCAGCAAGGATGAGAAATAATTAAAATTTTTTATAAAACTCATAAGGTTTCCCGTCTGGACCTGTCATTTCCTGTACAGTGCACCGTATATGGAGGACCAGAGTTCGTCTCAAGAAATTTAATTCATCAACTATGGATAATGGGACACGGTGCATATATGTGCACTTTCGAGATAATCAGCAACTTCAGCCAGTTTAACTGGATTAAAGCGATACAAATTTGGAGTAATAATTAACTTTGATTGCCACTTTAATCCAAAGTATCTGCGATGGAGTGGTCTTGCCACCTCACCTGTGTGCAGGCCAGGATCTATCACGGTGCAAAGAAACTTCCAGAAAAAATAAGTGGAGCACTTACCAACTGCTTTATGTTTTTTGCTTTATACTGAACACAAACATGATGTTTGTGTTAAATTACCAGTGCGGTGAGGCAAGAGGACACCTCAGCTCACTTGCAACCCCAAGCTAAGCTGTAGCATGCAGCTGGGATATCAGATTACAGGTGATCCACTTCTGCAAGCGTATGAAAAATGACTGTCAAGGCAGCCTGAGAGCAATGCAATGAGATGTGACATGCCTAGCAGATGGTGTTTGCTTTGAAATTTGACCAGGTTGAAAGTGGGTCCGCACAGAATGGTGTGGTAAAAATCTGGTTTTAAGGTTCTGGTGTCCACCCATGAGGAAAACCTGGGCAACATGATCTCAGCTGGGTGGAGTTTGCTCCACTTCAGCGCCTGTGCCACTAGGTGTGACAAAGAGAAGGAAATTGACACCAACCTGTGGTTGGATAAATTAAGTTTTGTCATCATAAATTGTGCAACCTGAGACCAAAATTTCAATGAGGTGAGAATAAAATCAATATGGGATTTTGACCTAAGCTGACCGTTGTGCACATGGGGATGAGACAATTTGGGAAGTAGCGATGCAATTTTAGGTAGGGTATCAAACAGCACCAAAGTGGCTTTTAGAACGCGGAGTTCTAAATGCCCCTGTGGGGGCAGGCACCAAAGGCCAGCAGTTGGTAGCTGGGTTGGCTCAGCAGTTCATATCGCCCACCACAAACAAGTCAGGGGGAAGCAGGAGGGAAGTAATGGCTGAAAAGAATTACTGATGAGCGCGTGCACAGGTTGGGGCATACACATTCATGACAGCGTGCACTTTGACATCCCACAAAAAGGACACTACAAGTACATGGCCTTAAGGTATGAATTAGAAGAGTTAAATTAAAAATTATGGGTCACTTATATAAGCACCCCACGGTGCGGCGACCAAAAGGAAAGGGAAGGGAGGAGCATGGTTTCCCATGTGTCCTCAGCACCATATGAATAGTGGGTTTCCTGAATGTCCAGGATGTCTACAAATAATTTATTTTTAAAAAAATCATTTCCTAGCCCAGGATGGCGAGGCCTTGAGTCCAGCGATGTTTAACATCCCTATTGTGAAGGCCCCCCATCACACCTTAGGTGCGAGGGGAAGGGCCCCCTTGGCCTCCCTTTGCTGCTTTCTCAGAGGCGAGGGTTCTTGACCTTGTCGCTGGACCTTTGTATGATGTCTTAAGGGATGGCGTTACTTTAGATGTAGTTGTGGTTTTGTTGTTCTTTTTTCCAGCTTTGATTCAAGATTTTTAAGTGCTGTGTTCCTGTGGTGCATCATCGCAGGATGGTGAAAAATCAGTAGGGAAATTGGTGGGTGAATTGGTTTCAATTGAGGCTTGTTAAATTTAAATGGGCATATCCAACTCACCCATTGGGTCATCAGCTGGTTGGCCCAATCTGTTTGATGGACGGATTTGTGAGCCGCTTCCACAGTGAATGACTCAGTGACTTCCTGGAGCTGGGAAGGTAGGATCACAGATGCGGTCATGGCCACCGCCTTGGCTGCTGCCCTGTGGGCCTGCTTGGCCTTCTTACGCTCCTGAGGGGACACAGGTTTGATCTGAATGTAGCACCACTGCACACCCCATGGGAAGGCAGCATCGATGTCTATGGCCAGCTCATAATGGGCGTCTGCACAGCTCATTGCCCTGGTATGACTTCAGATTTTATGAAGCCCTACTTAGCTGGGCAGATGTGGGCCTTGTGGCCAAAAGCGCGGCAAAAGGTGTAGATAGGGGACATGCTATTTACAAAGACACAGAATGGGTGGGATTCTTGCCCGTCAACTAACAAAAAATTAGTGTGGGGGATTTGGATCAAATCTTCTGCAACCACTGCAGATGGGATGAGTACAGTGATTGCTTTGCCCGTGCACAGGTCTGGCATGAGCATGAAGTGCTGATTTTGAAGGATTGGATTTCCCCATATTTTAAGCCCAGCCATTAGGTGGTGCTCCAGCATGGTGTTTTTAATTGTGGTGGGGAGGAAGTCAAACGTAACAAAAATTTGATTTGATTTGGTCCAATAGTTATACTTCATCTTGACCAACCATTGACTATCTGGGAGGTCCACCACCAAACGCACCTGTGAAGCTTCATCTGCCACTTGTTTTTTATGAACCCTAGATCCAACCAACCTTGGGGCATGGAGTGCAGTGCTGTTTTGTACACTGCGTTTGGGAAATGGGTGTGTCCATCTCCACAAAAATTTTCCAAAGTGCCATTTGTTGGATATCTAGTAATACTCAAACCCCGTGCTCCACTGATGACAGGGGCTGGGAATGCAGAATATTGACAAACTGGTTACATTTCACTTTCCAGGCCAAAATCTCCCTGGACATATTCACCAGTTTTGTAATATTTTTTATCAAAGCCACCGGTGTCACTGGGGAAAATACAAAATTTGTATAGTGTGGGGCCTGTGCCTGTGCCCTATCCTTTGCTCGCCCAACTGCTACTCAACATTGGGTGCACACTAATCTCCTCATGAGATAATCAAACTTACCTAGTCTTGAATCAAGTATGTTGCAAAAGTGTTTGCAAAGAGAGAGAAAGTTTCAAAATTATATAAATAATCGGCAATATTGGTCCTCTAAAAGAAAAGATCTACCAACTTTTGAAGCATGAAGATACTTATGAAGACCAACTAAAACCATTCCTAAGTTATGTCTAGATTTTAACTAATAAAGGTTCTTTTATTTTTTCTCTAAGCTATATTTTGGTCCTTTAATGAAAATCAATCATTCCTTTTGAAATCTATTGTTGTAACAAAACTAATAATTTTGTTGCCTTAGTTTAATATTTTCTAGAGCCACAAAACAGATAATTTTTAGCCTTCTTAGAGCCTGCATATTCTAATTTCTTGCGAAATTTCAATACTGGTGCTCCCTGACAGGTCTGCTTCTGAGGTTACCTGATGAAAACATATTTTCACATCAATGAATACTTCAGCAAAGACAGTCCCTCACCAGAGGAATCAATGAGCATCATGCAATGGGTACATACCAACATGCAGGAGATACCTTCTGCCAATGTTAGACAATTGCAAGTATAATATTGTGAGAAGAGCGTTGTGGAAAAAAATGACAATAAAATAAGCCATAAGATCCTGCCCAATTTTTGTTGAAACCTTTTTTATCAGGGCAATACTTTCATCAATAGTAAAACTTGGCCAAATAGCTCGAGTTTAGGTAACTGAAATGCTTTGACTCGTTCACAGAATCAAGGGAGCTCTTCTGAGGCCTCTCCCCACCTTACCACTAATATAATTTAAGCCACACAACGGATACCAGGCTCTTTTATAGGGTTGGGGGGGTCCCAAAAGGTGCATATATTCTCACATGGTGATTGGCTCAAGTACATTCAAACAATACCTCATGGGCTTGTCCAACCACTCTCAACCCTCCATTGGCCCTTCCAATAAGCGAGGCAAGATTTGAGTGTATCAATAGGTCAATTGACCATATGTCCTTATTTGGCTCTAACCTAAAAATGAATTCAATGCATATCGCACTTCAAGCCCAAGGTTAGCATAATTACTAAGCAGTGACATTGTAAGGGGATTCGTTTCTTTACCTCGCCAATATCACTAAAAAACTATAAAACTCAATATTTTTAGTATTTATTAGTTTTTGTTACTTTCTATAAGTGGTGAGAAAAACACCTAAATAATTTGTGGATTTATGGTCTAAAAGCACCAGCGAGTCTCTTCAATGCCAAAAATCCAAAAAGTGGTGCTCACTACAGGGGGGCCTGTACACGCAAAAAATCTTCTTAAAAATGGAGCTTGGTGGGGATACTACCCTCACACCTCCCCGCTTCAGCTGAGTCTAGGATCACTGCGTTTGAACTCCAGATAGCTAGTGCCTTGTCCCAACTTAAAAAGCTTAAGCTGCATCCCTCTAAAGGAATTTATGGGGCCACTGCCACCATCCAAAAAGTCCCTTTCAGGGACAAGTTTATCCTGGACAAATGCATTATTGTCTTATTCCTCTTTATATACAAATCTGCGATGGAAGGAGCAATTGACCAGCGAAAACGTAACATTATCCTCCCCTGTTTGAGTGGTATGGCTTAAGATATCATGGTTCCTACCATGGGCAATTTTAGCAACTGGACAGAGTTGAAACAAGAGCTTATTGACAAATTTGGCTCCTTATAGAGTTTACAAAGACAAAAACAACCTTTCATTGACTCATCCTGTAAGAGGAGAATTTGTCCTCTCTTTTGTTGAGCAATTCTTTATTAACGCTTAACCTTGTTACTTGCCTAAATATCAACCTCTAGATGATGCCATTGCTGCTATCATGGTAGCCTTGGCATCTCATCATTTAGCAACGCATATCTATGCAGCCAAGCGCACCTTCTGAACAGTACGGGATATTGAAGAGGCTCTGCTAGCAATGGCTGACTTTCATTAAATTGAACTATGTAAAAAGCTATGAGGAGAGAATCTAATTTAGCCCTCCAGCCACTTCAATGGCTATCTCCCTCTGGAACACTGTTTCCGCAAATATGCAGCAACATGATGCTCCTCCACCATGTAAGGATAGCCCAAAAATAATTGCTGTTATGGGGCAGTGCTCCCCTTCGTCTTCAGCTCAAAAAGCTCAGTTAGGGAAAGCAATTGTCCCTTTGTCTTGCTCATATTTTTCTTCAGAGCGGCCTTCACAAGTGTTTTCAAAGCCTGCTCTTCAGTCTAAACCTCTTTATTGGGTACCAATTGCCCCTACTAATAATGTGTTAAATGACCAGGTCCAAAAGGCTAAATTGCCTTTTTCACAAAATCTTACAACCACTGATTGACCCACGATTGGTGTAGTTAAAACATCCACATCCATGACGTTATCTCCCTCGATCTCTAATCCAGTTTTCTCTAGTCTGAAACCTGTCTCCATGAGGCAGCACAAACCCCCTACTTTGAAGGTCAAAAATCGAGCTGTGACAATTTTAATGCCTCCCCAAAAAGTTCATAAGGTGGAGGAACAACCCCAGGACCTATCCTGCTATGTTAAGCCCTGTTTCTACCTCACCCCCTGTGGGCTCCCTACATGCATTGATAACTACTCTGAGGAAGAATCTGAAGGGGGTGGTGATGATGTAGTTCATTATGTTTTAGGAGCCCCAGGTAAGTGGAGGTACTTGACCAATTAAACCTGGAAAAAGTGGATGTGGCTAGGTGCCCCGCTAAACATATCTTTATCAGGTGTTGAGAGGCCTGGAGTTTATTAATACCACCAGTGATGCTGATCAGCTCATTGTTACAATGATAAGACCCATTCAGAGTGTGTGTATACACTGCAGTCTTTTTGGATAAATTTCCTGAAACTGACAAATGCCTTGCTTCTACTCTCCAGCTGAAGGAGATACTCGCTCTTCCCCTCAACTTTTGTAGAACTTTATTTAAAGTGGAGGTTGTTGTTAATGGAGTGCAGATGATGCTATCCTCAACACTGGGTCCCCTGTGAACGTTGTGTCATTCAAACTTAAGAAAAAAATAAGTTTCCCCTAACCTTGACTATGCAAAAGAGTTTAGAAACTGCGGGGACAAACAACACTCGCGCCATAAGAGCCTACTCTTCTCTGTTCATTCGTTTTGGGAAGCTCCTTTTGTCAGCTCCAGCGGTGGCCTTGGCCAACAGCACCTATTATCTACCCATTGGTACCCAGTTCATGCTCAACTATGAAGGTGTTATTAACTTGAAGCAAGGCTATCTCTCCCTGCTTAAATAAGTTGTTCCTTTTTATTCTAACAAATGATGAGCTTAACAAGAAAGATTATGATTGAACAGTTGTTTTCCCCTCTTCCGCCTTATCTTTACATTAAACCACGGCAGTACGACATACAAAAATGTTGCCTCAATCAGTGGATGCCCTCGAGGGTATCCTTTTCTATGCTTCTGTAGAGGTAGTAATAACAGAGGGTGAACAACGGGTAAATGACACTAATATTACCGTACAAATCTTCCACAACTTCTTATTGCACCTAACCAATATTGATAGAATTAGTCCTTTGGAGCTCAAAGTTTTGCCAGGCGCGCTAGAACCTGCCTATCAATGACATGTCAATTTTCTGCTAGAGAATCTTACCAAGAAGGATATGGTTACAGAAAAGCATCAGGTTATCTGAGAGGCATGCTGATTACCCTTAAAGAAATAAAACAAGTTCATTATATTGGATCTATGGCTGATATGGACTTACCCGCAGATTAATTGCTATGCACTCTTCCTACTGTTCATAATTCTGATGAACTAACCCCCGGTGAGCTTGACAAGGTCCGCACCCTACTGGAGTCCCATAGCAACATTTTTCTTTACCTCTGACACCAGCTATGGGCAAATGAAAGGTTGGACTTATACCATTGATGTCGAGGATGCTAGCCCTATCAGCTCCAAACCCTATTAAAAATCCAAAGTCAAGGAGCTACAGATGCTGATGGAGCTCAAAGAGCTGCTGGACGCTGAGTTCTGGTGTCTTCCCAAAGTCCTTGGTCATCCCTGCTCCTATTGATAAAGGAAATCAAAATGGAGATCATTGGGTAGTTATGGACTACCGCAAATTGAACAACCTCACAAAGAAGGACAGTTACCCTAATCCTGAATTGATGATGCTATGGCCCAACTCTCTGGGTCTAAACTCTTCTCCACCTTGGACTTGGATAGCGGGTATTGAAATATATACGTTTCTCCACAGATCTTGACAAGTGCGCCCTTATCTGCTTTGAGGGTTTGTTCCAACCCTCTCAGCTACCTCAGGGTTTTGTAATGCGCATGCTACCTTTCAGCGGGCAATGGATCACATTCTCCAGGACCTTAAGCTGAGTTGTGTGATTGTATACCTCAATGGCATCACAGTCTTCCCCAAGACGTTCATCGAGCATCCCACGCACCTAAAGGAGACGTTATTATTGCTTGTGGGCATCCAATATAAAGCTTAAGCCTTCTAAATGTACTTTCTTCCAAAAGAAATTGGATTATCTCGGGAACGCTATCTCTAAGATGGTATACAACACTTTCAGGATAAGGTGGAAGCGATATATAAGATATCCAAGCCCTAAACCCTTTGTGACATCCAGTATGCTTGGGCATGATGGTTACTACCATCAGTTCATTCCCTAGTTCACTCAGCTTAGTAAGCCCCTCATATTTCTCTTTGCTAAAAACCCTTTCTATTAGGGTGATGAACAAAAGGCCACATTTGAGAACCTGAAGGCACTATTGCAAAAAAGGCAAATACTCCACCACTCTGAATATGGCAAGACTTTCATGTTCTTAATGGATGCCAGAAACTACGCCGTTGGAGCTATCTTGGCTCAGTCAGATGAAATTGGCTCCAATCATACTGTGTATTATCTATGTAAGATGCTCTCAAGAGCTGAGCGCAACTACAGTGTCACTGAAAAGGAGTGCCTTGCCAACTTTCTTGTTGTCAAATACTATCGTCCTTTTTTATATGGGTCTCCTTTCAAAGTTACTACTGACAACGCATCTTTGAAGTGGGTAAAAAGCATGGAGGATAACACTGGGTGGTTAGCTCTATGGGCTCTTAAGCTTCAGCACTATGATATGACCACTGAGCATCGAGCTGGAATGCATCATATGAACGTTGATGGGTTGACACGGCTGCCTGTCCTACACATTGACAATAACGAAGCAGAGAGGTTGCATGACCTCCTCATGAATCCTGACGCGTGGGCTGATGAAGATGAGCCAGTATAAAGGATGCTAACATGGCACTTCCACAACACCAAGGTGGAGAGCGGGAAGTTATACAAGAAAGTAGGAGAAAACTTGATGCCATATCTCCGGCCCTCTGAGCAGGTACCAATAATAATGGAGTCTTACACTATCATGGGCTATGGCAGAGTCCAAAAACCTATGAGTGGGTTAAAGAGCGGTATTACTTGGAGGGCATCATGGAGATCATAGCTGAAGTCCTGGATGATTGTCTACCTGCAAAAACAATCCAGCTTCAAGACCCATTATCAGCACTAACCTACGGCGCCCCATCAACCCTTCCACACCATAAGTTTTAATGTGGCAGGTCCTCTCCATCAGATCACCGGTGGTATATGTTACATCTTGGTTGGAATTAATCATTTATACCAAATGGTTTAAAGTTACCTCTCTACCCACTCAGACTGTAAAAGCCACGGCTACTTTCTTGCATCAATATATCTTTTTTAGTACTAGATGGTTTGCATCAATATATCTTCATGTGGCATGGGTGACTCAGGTCCTCCTATGTGATAATGGGAAAATTTTACCTCCCAAGTGGTAAAACTCCTTGCCACCTCCATGGGGACACAACAACTATTCTTAGCCCCCTTTAATTTATCCACTTTTGTTACAGTGGAAATAGTTAATAGGATTCAGTCTATATACTCCGGAAAATGGCCGGTTCAGACCCTCTCCACTGGGACCTCTACTTACCCAGCGCGCTCATGGCTTATCATATTAGTTACTATCATATCCTTATAGTGTCCCCTTTCTGTGTGTTATATGGGCAAGAACCTGAGGTGCAAGCTTTATTGGCCAAAGCTATCTTCTCAAACATGACTTGTTTTGAACAAGACATGAAAAAGTTGGCCAGCACATTATCCAATTACAATCCAAGGCTATGACTAACATGGTGAAGACTGTTACAAAAGAAGGCAAGCTGCCAATGAGAGCTGGGACCCTCTTCCATCCTTCCAAGTTTTTGACTTGGTACTGTTTTATCACAATCAGATTACTCATAGGAGTTAAAAGCTCAGGAATATCTGGGAGAGACCATTTGTAGTGCCATATAAGCAAGGAGATGAATATTCCATCAAATACATTGCTTCTGTAGTCACCATTAACTGGTCCATGGCTAGTTTTTACGCCTTTATTTCCTTCTAACACTATTGATGGGGGTAATGTCAGACAATTTCAAGTCCAATAATGTGAGAAAAGCATTGCGGACAAAAATGACGATAAGATCAGCTAAGAGATCCTGGCCAATTTGTGGTGAAACCATTTGAATCAAGGCAATACTTTCATCAATAATAAAACTTGGCCAAATAGCTCGAGTTTAGGTAACTGGAATATTTTGACTCATTGACAGGATCAAGTGAGCTCTTCTGAGGCCCCTCCCACCTTACCACTAATCTAAATAACGCCACGCCGCGGACTCCAGGCCCTTTTATAGGGTTGGGGGGTGTCCCAAAAGGTGCATATAATTTCTCATATGGTGATTGGCTCAAGTACATTAAAACAATACTTCACGGGTTTGTCCAACCACTCTCAACCCTCCATTGGCACTTTCAATAAAGCGAGGCGAGATTTGAGTGCTCCAATAGGTTGACTGACCATATTTATTTAAAATTTTGGCTCAAACCTAATAATGAATTCAATGCATGTTGCACTTCAAGCCTGAGGTTAGCTTAATTACTAAGAAGTGACATTGTAAGAAGGTTCGTTTCTTTACCTCGCCAATATCACTAAAAGACTATAAAACTTAACTATTTTAGTATTTATTACTTTTTGTAACTTTTATAAGTGGTGAGAAAGCCTTAAATATTTTGTTTGATTTAGGTTCTAAAAGCACCAGCGAGCCATTTTAACGCCAAAAATCCAACAGCCAATATCAGTGTCTTCATATTCAATCTTCTATGGATTTAACTATTGAGAGCCATGACCATACCAATTATCAATTTCAACATGCAGATGTGGATGAAACAAATAAAGGCTTAACATGGGGTTCTATTTATTCAGGTGCACGTCCTAACAAGAATGAGCATTGAAAATTTCTTCTAACATGATGGAATTATATAACTGAGATGTCTTACAACATATGAAAGTCAGTTTGGCCAGAATGGAGAAGTATCTCAGGCAGTATGTGCATCCCACCATTCATCACTTACTTCATATTTTGGGGTTTAATCATCTTGAGATTCAACGCCAGTTGACTATGGTTCTACAGCTTCATTCTCAGCTATCCTTTATCTATGAGTCCGCTTCTAAATGTGGTTGTGTTATTTGTGAGGCCATAGTCAACAATAGAAGAGAAATCAATGAGCTTCACAAATAACTTGTTAGAATTTACAATGGAGTTGTGAATTAATTATGCCAAGAAGTATCTTAACAGCTTACTGAAGTTACTAAACCTATTCAATAACAAATAACTACTCTTGACAATGAGTTTATTATTTGACTGGGACAATTACAGAATCAACATGAGGATCACTTTGCTGAACTAGATGGGCTACTTTAACAACTCGTCCAAGTTGTGGATAATGATTGAGAAGGCATACCTGGCCCTATAGGTCCTCCTGATTTCTAAGACCTCCTAGTTCTCTCTCTGTAATACTGGGACCTACTGGTGAGTGTGGTCTCCAGGACCTGCTGGTCAACGTGGTCCCCCTGGTCCTGTAGGTCTTAAAGGTTCTCAAGGGCCCCTGGGACCCCCCAGCCCTACGATTTCGTTTCTTGGCTCTGAAGCTTAGAATCAATTGGTAACAAGAGTTCAAGCTTTAGAAAACAAATATGAGCCATAGCTCAGGGTTGTTTCTTATCTTTGGAAGGCCACTCAAATAACCTAGATTATTCATTAACAAATATATTGGATGGTGTTGATAATGCTCATCATTTATGCGACACTAATCAATAGAACAAGAAACTCAGTTTGCAATGTTAACAGCCTCTATTGGTCGTTTAACTGCTAAATATGGAGTACTTGAGAATAAGCAAGAGGAAATGCTCACAGAGATTTTTAATGTGATAATCTTCTTCAATTGATCACAATACTCAAATGGGTCCAAAAATTACAGTATAATCTTAAAAGCTTACTTCAACAAGTTGACCAGATTCCTATTCAAGTCCATATCCTGAGTCTGAATCCTACAAAACTGATCCTGTATTGGTATTAAGCGTTCACATATTAAGAAGTGAATCCAACTCTTTCAAACCTACCTTTAAATATAAGTAGAGCCAGGTGAAGGTAGTATTCACTCTTTTCTATCTGTTTATGAGCGAGCTATGAAAGGAGCATCTAATCAACAAAAATTTGGCATATTACTTTTTGTTTAAGTCAATTTGCTTAAGAAATCATGGTCCCTCATCAAAAATTTCTTTTCACTCAGAGTAACTTCTAGAGATTTTTAATTAAAAAAAGAAAAAAGAGCTGACTAGCCTACACTGACCTCTCCGTTAACTCCTCAATGACCTCAGATTCGTTTTCTGCTGCTCCCATGTGGGGCAGTAGCAAAACCCCACCCAGCATTTTCTGACTGGCGGGAAAACGTGCTTGGACTGGCTCATCCAATCCCCTAAATTATTGGGTCAGTTCATTCCACCCAAGGATCTCGCCATCCACCTGAAACGTTCCCAGGCAGTACCTTGCAGCCCACTCATTTTCCCCTGATACCAGTTGCATTTTAGACTTCAGGTCAAAAATGGGAAATTATTCCCATATGCAGAGAAAGCCATTATTGACTTGGCCCAAGTGGTGATGCTGCCAGCTGGCTCTATAGATTTCTGCCCCTATAAGGGGTATTTTGATCTAGGCTTCACTTTTCAAGCTGATGCCGCCACTACTGCCACCGTTCCCCTGGTTTTACATGGCACCCCTATCCCACAACGTGCACATGGCTCCCCACTGACACCACTATGGTGGTTCAGTTTGCGGGGTTGCCCACTCACCTTCCCCCTGCGGTGCTCCAACAGGAGTTGGTGTAAGGTTTGGCAGCATATGGCTACAATCCCATCCTTCAGTTTGTGGTCCCCAATGGGGCCACTCGCCTCACTGGGTCTTGGGCATTTGCCACAATTAGCCCAAATTTAAATAAAATTGATTTATCTATTCTCTCCGCCATAATTATCTCTACCCCCAACCCATTATGGTCCTGCGTTGAGGGCGGACGGACCATCTGCCCATCCTGCTTTGAGTTGGATCACTCAAAGTGTAAATTCCCCTCTCTTGATACTTCCTCCAGACCTGCATTGTCTCCATCTGGCCCCCATTTGGACACACACCTCACTGCCTTTCCAGTTTAGGGTATAATAGTTCACCCCCTCCCCCAAAGCCTGCTGCCACTATGGGGCCAGCAACGGTTAATCAGCCCCTTTATCAGTCCAGTGCCACCTGCGCCTCAACCAATCAGGAATTGGCTTATACAAAAGTTCGTTTCCACATTATATACTAATTGCCAGCCACAACCCATCATATCATTGACCCTAATTTCCCCTACAACTTGAATCCATGAAGTTCATTGGGTGTGACCAATGAAATGGGCGATGTAATTGAATAATTGAATAATTGAATACCAAAAACCAAAGAATTTTAACAGGTACAGCACCCTTTTGGATCCCTCAGCATTTTTACACCCCCTGACCAAATGCCTTTACGTTCTGCTCTGAACACTAGCTCAAGGTTGCTACAGCTGAAAACCCAGATAACACTTACATCTTTGAGATAACTGATTCATCAGTTGCAATACTTGCCAAGGGTCTCCCTCCTCCCATTATTGCTCTGACCATAGCCCCACAGGGCAAATGTGACATCCTAAACCTACATAAAAAAGCAAATGCCACCATCAGAAAGTTGCTGTCACTTCGCAGGCTAAGACAAAAACCACCTGCATCACTGTAGCTTTATTATCCTAGCTTCCTTCCATCCGCCTTGATGTGGAAAACTGCTTTCAAATACCTAGGTGCTATTTTTGATGCAGGTAATATTGAAAACCAGCCAACCATCAGCCAACTCACTCCACATGTCTCTGATCACTCCACACCATTGCTCTCCGCCTTGTCCCACACTCTTTCCTTTAATAAGGAATCTGATACTGAGGATGTGCTACCCAAATCCCTTCCCCTTCCGCCATGGTGGGTTGAGCGACTCGTTACTGTCCCACCTGGTTGGTTGTATTCTCATTTGGTTGTGTTTCATCTGCTCTTATTGGGCAGTCAATCATTCTGTTTGGCTAGTCTGTTCATTCATTTTTTTAGGTCTTTGAGCTTCAATAATGTTCATCCCTGGTCAGCATATTTCAAAAAAATAAAAATTATGGTCCCTCATCTTAAGTTTTGCCATACTTGGGTTCAAGTTAAAACTGCCCTTATTAATAAATTCGGAAATGAAAAAATAATGGCTAATAAAAATCAAGCCTTCATGAGCATCCAAGTTAAGCAAGGAGAGTCAATTCAGGATATTGCTAAGCAATTTTATCATGATGTTCAGACTCTCACTAATTTTGATTGTATTACTTTATATGATGCAATTTTACTGTGATGAATGCTTTTGATTCTTGTACTCAGTCATTACATCATTTAAAGTCTCTTAAAGTAATTTATGATCTATTCTCAACTTAAAAGAGGCGTTGATGGAAATCCCTAATGGTGTGGTGCACCCATCTTAATCTAAAAAACGCTCACAACTATGTTCATGCGGTGCCTCCTCAACCTAAACTTAAACCTAAGAAGGATACTTGCAGCTATATCGGACTAGTTGGTCATAGGGAACAATAATGTTGGAAGGAGCAGGCTGATGATTCAAAAAAGAGGAGTCAGCATAGGGCAAGAGGCTTCCTGTGCTTATTACCTCCTGTGCCTCAATCTCCAATTTTTAATACCTCAAAGGATTTTTATGTGATATCTGGTTCAGGTGAAATTGATATCCCTGATGATTTAGTCAAAAAAGATACTCTTTCTTTTTATGATTCTGTTCCATCTTCTACTTCAATTTGATCAATTAGTCCTTCTGTATTTTAAATCCCACATTTTGGTACTGATGTGACTTAGGTGGTAGTCATAGTGCACAAAGTAAAATTTTTAGCCATTATCAACATGGGATCTCACATAAATGTGATCTCATCCCCACTTATAAAAATCAATATTGTGCCAGATCTTAACCACTCTCAAGAATATGGAACTGCTGGTCCTTTGTATACTAAATCCATAAGAGCTTATTCTTCCCTTTTAATGCGATTTGAAGAATTAGTTATTTTGGCCCCTGCAGTAGTGTTGGTCAATAACTGTTATGTCTGCTTTTGAGGAATCAAATCCATTTTTTTGATTATGATGCAATAATTAGTCATAAAAAGTTATCTTTAATTAATTTTTGAGTACCTTTAATTTTAAATGAAGTCCTAAATGACAAGGGCAAACTTGAATGACGTATTTGACTATTGAAATATCCTAACTCCATCAATCATCTTTGAGTTTTTGTGTTCCCGTTAGGGCACCCAGTGCAGGCAACTTTGTGGGATGAAACCTGGGGTACTGCCCCCCGCCGCACTGGGGCTGTGTGAATCTAAGCACCACCAAAGTGGGCCTGACCGCGGATGGGGTGGCTCACACCACCCCTAAACTGACATATTCTTACATGTTTGGTATACCAGGTAGCAAAGGCTACCCAGCCAGTTCAGAGATATGCCTCCCACCCTCTACTGCGAGGAATGAGACCAGACTGACCACCAAGTTGGACTTACTTGAGGAAAGAGGATTGCCATAACTTTCTACAGCTATTTTTAGCCGTCGCTTGGCTATGGCCAGGGAGCTTGTTGCCTGAATTCCTTCTGAAGGGAAGCAACGCTGGTTTCTGG